>JAQZBX010030191.1:0-26928 GCA_029593785.1 Cabassous unicinctus | reverse complement strand
TGCATGCCAACAAGATGGATAATTTAGAGGACATGGACAAATTCCTAGAATAACACAAGCAACCTACACTGACGAAAGAAGAAACCTATGAACTCGACAGACCAATCACAAGTAATGAGATAGAATTAGTCATCAAAAACCTCGCAACTAAGAAGAGCCCAGGACCAGATGGCTTCACAGGAGAATTCTACCAAACATTCTGGAAAAAACTAACACCAATCTTCTTTAAACTGTTCCAAGAAATTGAAGTGGAGGGAACATTGCCTAACTCATTCTATGATGCCAGCATCACCCTAATACCAAAGCCAAACAAAGACACCATGAGAAAGGAAAACTATAGACCAATCTCTCTAATGAAACTAGATGGCTAAAATCCACAACAAAATACTTACTAATAGTATTCAACAACACATTAAATGAATTATACACCATCGTCAAGTGAGTTTCATCCCTGGTATGCAAGGAGGGTTCAACATAAGAAAATCAATCCACATAATACAACACATAAACAGATCAAAAAAAAAAAAAATCGCATGATCATCTCTAGAGATGCAGAAAAAGCATTTGACAAATTACAGCACACTTTCCTGATAAAAACACTTCAAAAAAGATAGGAATAGAAGGCGACTTCCTCAACATGATAAAGGGTATATATGGAAAACCTACAGCTAACATCATATCCTATGGTGAAACCCTAAAACCTTTCCCCCTAGGATCTAGAGCAAGAAAATGATTCCCATTTTCACCGCTTTTATTTAACATTGTGTTAGAAGTACTTGCTCGAGCACTTAGGCAAGAAAAAGATATAACAGCTTCCAAATTGGAAAGGAAGAAGTAAAAATTTCACTATTTGCAGATGATATGATCTTATACATAGAAAGCCCTGAAATAGCTACAGCAAAGTTTCTAGAGCTCATAAATGAGTTCAGTAAATTTGCAAGCTATAACATCAATGCGCAAAAATCAGTAGCATTTCTGTACACTAATAATGAGCAAACTGAGGAGGAAATCAAGAAAAAAATCCCATTTACAATAGCAACTAAAAGAATCAAATACCTAGGAATAAATTTAACTTAAGATGTAAATGACTTATACAAAGAAAACTGCACAATTCTGTTAAAGGAAATCAAAGAAAACTTAAATAAATTGAAAATTATTCCCTGTTCATGGATAGGAAGACTAAACATCATTAAGTTGTCTATCTAACCAAACTGATCTACAGATTTAATGCAATCCCAATAAAAATCACCACAGCATTTATTACTGATTTGGAAAAACTATGAAATTTATCTGAAAGTCCAAGATGCCCCAAATAGCCACAGATATATTCAAGAAGAAAAATGAAATTAGAGGGATCACACCACCTGACTCTAAATCATACTACAAAGCTACAGTGGTCAAAACAGCATGGTACTGGCACAAGGATAGACTTACTGACCAATGGAACCAAATTGAGAGTTCTAATATAGACTCTCACATATACAGTCACCTAGTCTTTGACAAGGCCACCAAGCCCACTCAGCAGGGAGAGAATGGCCTCTTCAACAAATGGTGCTTGGAGAACTAGATATCCATATCCAAAAGAATGAAAGAGGAACACCATCTCACACCTTATACAAAAGTCAACTCAAGATGGCTCAAAGATTTAAATATAAGAACAAAGAATATAAAGACCTGAGAAGATAATGTAGGGAAGCATCTACAGTACCTTGTAATATGAAATGGATTCATGAACTTCACACCCAAAGCATAAGCAGCAAAAGAAAAAATGGATAAATGGGCTCTCCTCAAAATTAAAAACTTCTGCACCTTAAAGGAGTTTGTCAAGAAAGTGAAAAGGCAGCCTACTCAATAGGAGAAAATATTTGGTATACATATATGTGATGGAGGCCTAATATCCTGCATATATAAAGAAATCCTACACATTTAAAATACAAACAACCCATTTAAAACAAGGCCAAGTGATTTGAATAGACACTTCTCCAAAGAAGAAATACAAATAGCTAAAAAGCACATGAAAAGATGCTCAACATCACTAGCTACTAGGGAAATGCAAATCAAAACTACAATGAGATACCATCTTACACCCATTAGAATTGCAGCTATTAAAAAAACAGCAGACTGTAAGTGTTGGAGAGGATGTGGAGGAATGGGAACCCTCATCCACTGCTAGTGGGAATGTAGAATGGTGCAGCCATTGTGGAAGACAGTTTGGCAGTTCCTTAAAAAACTAACTATAGATCCAGGAAGTCCACTGCTGGGTATATACCCAGAAGATTTGAAAGCAAAGACACGAACAGATATATACACACCAATGTTCAGAGCGGCAGTATTCACTATTGCCAAAAGTTGGAATCAACCCAGATGCCCATCAAGAGATGAATGGATAAACAAAATGTGGTACATACATACAATGGAATATTATTCAGGTGTAAGAAGGAATAAAGTGCTAACACACGGGATAACATGGATGAATCTTGAGGACCTTACGTTGAGTGAAGCAAGCCTGGCATTGAAGAATGAACAATACATGACCTCACTGATATGAATTAAGGAAAGTGAGCAGTCTCAGAGAGCTATTGTCAGGAAGACAGGTTTACAAGAAATAGAAAGAGAGGAGAACGTTGTGAGCCAGCACTCATGGACATAATCTATAGTAAGGTGAAAGAGCATAGTTGCATATTGAAGGGATAGGACAGGAGGGTAGTGATATTACTGGGTTGGGTGGTGCAGGGTTGACAGGTGGATAGATTGGGAAGGGTGGGTTCGAAGGTCCAGGGTACTGGGGGGAGGGTTGGGAGAGGGACCAAGGTGAACACTGGGGTTGTGGGTATGTGGTTGAAAGTTCAAAGTTGTGAATGCTCTCATGGCAATATGACAAGGAATGGTTTCTGGTTTAGGGTGTTGGATGGCGGCGCATTCAGGACAAGGCACACCTGTAACAACTTCTAGGGAATGTGTGAATGATCATTTTCTCATAATGTGTTGTAACAATGGGTGGAGACCCACATAATGAGCAGGAAGGAGTTGGACTCCCATTTCTCGGAGGACCACTTTGTGCAGAAATAGACAGGCGGGAGTCTCTCAAGAGCAAGGGCAGTCCCTAATAGGGGAGGACAAATCAGTGTGTCAAGACCTCGGTCTTGTTGCATGTAACTATGAATCTTGTCATCCAATGAATGAAGCCAGGTGGTTGATTGGGCCCCAGGGGGATGGGGAATCAGTGGAATTGTTCTGCATGATCTCACACTGATGGACATAGGATATGGTAAATATCATTAAAATTTATAAAAGTGCACAGTCTAAAATATTAACTGTAAGTGTAAACCATTGACCATGTTTAGTAGCTGTTTCACTATTTGTATATCAGTTATAACAAAGCTACCATCCACATGTAAAAACGTATTAATATGGCGGGGGGAGGAGGAGGATGTTGGGTATATGAGAATCTCCTATATTCTGTATGTGACTTTGTTGTGACCTAAAACTTCTTTGAAAACAAAATGAAAAATAGGGAAACACTGGGGAATGAGTGGGGGAAGGTGCCACGATACAGACAGGACACCAGATACTGCAGTGATGAAAGGCAAAATGTCAAAAAAAATTTTTTTTAATATTTTTCATTTTTTTAAAAGATTAATGAAATTAACCTTTTAATTTTATTTTACTTTTAGTTTCTTTAAATTTTTTATGTATTTTATCTCTTATATTTAAAATTACCATTATTATTTCATTTTCCTATTAATTCTATTTGGCTATTGTGATGGCTTCATCTTTGAAGAAGCTTTGGATCACAGAAGGGTTACAACTGGGGCAGGGAGGTGAGGATTGTTGGTGGGGGGTGTCAGGGACTGGGGAATGCATGGGAGGAAGTTCACCTGAGCATACATATAAGGCATATAAAAATGTTCAAGTTTTCACGGGGCATTGTCACAGTGGGTGGAGACTCACAGAATAAATGAGACAATACTGAATTCCCATCCTGGAGAACATTGCCACATTCTCTAAGGGAGCAGCAACACTCCCCCGAGTACAGGGGCAGGGACTGGCGAAGGAGGATGATCCACTGATGGGCCCTTCATATTGATGATTAGGCTTATGAGTCTTTGCTCTTGAAATTGAAACTCAGGCTATTGTTATGGGGTGCCTAAGGGTTGCTTCCTCAGCGCCTCCCTGTTGCTCAAATGTGGCCTCTCTCTAAACCAAACTCAAAATATGAATGTATTACCTTCCCCCCAGTGTAGGGCACAACTCCCGGGGATAAGCCTCCCAGGCACCAAGAGATTGCTACAAAGCACCAACTAGCAATGCAACCAGAAAAAGACCTCAAGTAAAAGGGGGAAGATAAAGACAAATGAGTTTATAAGGCTAAGAGACTTCAAAGTGAGTCAGGAGGTCATCCCAGAGGTAACGCTTATGCACATCTCAGCAGGACCTCATAGATTTCCAAAGTGGATACCACCCCCAACCAGTGGGGCTCCTGAGGGCTCTGGAGGGACCCAGGTACTATGGTCAGAGTGGATAGCTCCAGAGTTTGGTGCTTTGCCAGTGGGCCCTACTTTGGAGTTTGTGCTGAGAGTGACAGAGTTGGACTCAATTGTGTGTTCCCTGCACATGTCTCATCTGTCCCTTCTATTTAAACCTATACTTGGTGCTGGAGATTGTAGGTGTATATCCAGAGACTCAAGTCTTTGGGCTTTCCACATGCCAGCTGGGCCCGGAACCTCAGTGGAGTGGCAACACCTACTCTATAGCTCACTGGACTCTCCCAGGACAACTGGTGGGGAGATGATGATGGACAACAGCTGTCCCAGGGAATGGAAAGAGTCTGCTCCTCCTGCAGGTAGGATAGTCCCATCCATCTTCCCCATGCAATATAAGCCTCCTTTCAATGGGAGGTGGAGTGGACATCACCATCCCAGAAACCTCAGGATTGGGGGAAGAACTATGAACTAGAGTGGACTTACTGGTATTCGACTAGAGACATATTGTGATTCTAGCAATGGAAGAAATTACAACATTGTTGTGGAGCCAGTGGCTACTGGAGGCTCTGAGGATAGGGAGAGGGAAAAACAGATGTAACACGGGGGCTTTTTCGTCCTGAGTGACATTGCAACGACAGATATAGGCCATTTTATATCATCACATAACATGCAGAAGAACTGTGTGGGAGAAAGTGTAGACTACAATGTGAACTATGATCCATGCTTAATGGCAAAGCCCCAGGATGTGTTTATCAATGGCAATGACTGCCACACTAATGAAGGATGTTTATGTGGGAGGTTATGGGAGGTGTGAGAAGTGGGGCATTTGGGAATCCCCATATTTTTGGTGTATCATTTATATAATCTAAGTAGTTTTTTAAAAAAAAATTTTTTTAATTAAATAAATATAAGAGCCAAGACCATAGTGACCTTGTAATATAATGTAGGGAAGCATCTACAGGACCTTATAATAAGAAATGGTTTCATGATCTTCACACCCAAAGCATGAGCGGCAAGAGAAAAAAGGGATAAACAGGATTTCTTCAAAATTAAAAACTTCTGCACCTCAAAGGATTTCGTCAAGAAAGTGGAAAGGCAGCCTACTCAATGGGAGAAAATATTTGGTATCCATATATCTGATAGAGGCCTAATAGCCTACATATATCCTACATATATAAAGAAATCCTACACATTTAAAATACAAACAACTCATTTAAAACATCATGGATGAATCTGGAGGACATTATGCTGAGTGAAGCAAGCCAGACACGAAAGGACAAATACTGTATGAATGCGTTACTATGAACCAAATATATTGTGTAACATATTGTTTGATTAAAAAAAAAAAATTTATATGTATCCATTACATTTAATGGAGAAATGTATATATTTATTCATCTGTGTTTACTTTTTAGTTTTTAATTGTTTCTATTTTCAATTATTAAATGTACAAATAAAGTTAAAAAAATAAAAATAAAAATAAATAAAAAAATTTTAAAACTGGCCAAGTGATTTGAATAGACACTTCTCCAAAGAAGAAATACAAATAGTTAAAAAGCACATGAAAAGATGCTCAACATCACTAGCTATTAGGGAAATGCAAATCAAAACTACAATGAGATATCATCTTACACCCATTAGATGGACAGCTATTAAAAAAATAAGGAGGACTGCAAGTGTTGGAGTGGATGTGGAGGAATGGGAACCCTCATCCATTGCTAGTGGGAATGTAGACTGGTGCAGCCATTGTGGAGGACAGTTTGGCAGTTCCTCAGAAATCTAACTATAGAACTGCCATATGATCCAATATTCCACTGTTGAGTATACACCCAGAAGAAATGAAAGCAAGGATACGAACAGATATATGCACACCAATGTTCACAGTGGCATTATTCACTATTGCCAAAAGTTGGAATCAAACCAAATGCCCTTTAACAGATGAACGGATAAACTAATTGTGGTACATACATACAATGGAATATTACTCAGCTGTAAGAAGAAATAGAGTATTAAAACACAGGATAACATGGATGAATCTTGAAGACCTTATGTTGAGTGAAGCAAGCCAGGCACTGAAGGACAAATATTACATGACCTCACTGATATATGAACTAAGTAAACTGAGCTAGTGTCTGGAAGATAGGTTTACAGGAAATAGAAAGGGAGAAGAAGGTTGTAAGCCAACGCCATGCGGGCAAAATCTATGATAAGGCAGAAATGTGGAGTTGTAGAGTGGAGGGACATGACAGTGGTGTAATGATGCTATTGGGTTGGGTGGTGCTGATTTGCAACGGAGGTGGGGTGGGGAGGGTAGGTTGGACTGTCCATGGAACTGGGGGGGGGTTGAGTGAGCAGGTGAACACTGGAGATTGGCAGGTACATGGTTGAAACTACAATGTTGGAAATGCTCTGTTGGCAATATGGCAAGTGAGGTTGCTGGTTTGGGATGTTGGATGCGGGGGCCATTCAGGACAGGGCACACCTGGGGCAGGCTTCTAGGGAGTTTGTGGGTGTTCATCTTGCCATAGGTGTGTTATATCAGGGAGTGAAGACCCACATGATAAGTGGCAAGATAGTGGACCCCATTCTGGGGAGGCCCACTATGTTCCCAAATAGATGGGCAAGAGTTTCTCGAGAGCATGGGCAGTGCCTAATATGGGAGTACATACCAGTGTGTCAATCCCTCAGTGTTGTAAGTAACTATGAATCTTGTTCTTCAAGGAGTGAAGTCTGGTGGTTGCCTTGGGTACCGAGGGCAAGGGGAGGAAGGAATAGAATAGATGCCCCTGGCATTTGGGGGGCAATGGAAGTATTCTACATGATCTTGCTATGATGGATACAGGCCATGTTAAATTACATCAAATTTTATAAAAGTGTATGGTCCAAAATGTAAACCATAATGTAAACCACTGACCATGGTTGGTAGCTATATTTCAATATTTGGACATCAGCTATAACAAACGTACCATCTACACATAAAATGTTATTGATAGGGGAAAGGGGAAAAGGGGGAGGATGTTGGGTATATGGATGTCCCCTGTATTTGGTATGTGACTTTTCTGTAACCTGAAACTTCTTTGATGACAAAATGAAAAAAGTAAGACACTGGGGGAATAAAGGGAAGAAAATGTCACTGTACATATAGGACAACAGATCTTACAGTGATGAAAGGCAAAATGTTAAAAAAAAAATTTCACATTTTTTCTTTAGTTTCTATTATCCCTAATATTTTTCTAATTTTTTTAAATTTTATTTCTTATTTTTAAAACTGTCATTATTATTTCATTTTCTCATTAATTGTATTTGGTTATTTTATTGGCTTCAATTTTGAAGAAGTTTTGGATCACAGAAGGGTTACAACTGTGGTAGGGGAGGACCATTGGTGCAGGGTGTCAGGAGGAAGTTCACCTGAGCATACATATAAGGCATATAAATGTGTTTAAATATTCATGGGGCATTGTCACAGCGGGTGGAGATCTACACAATAACCAAAGGAATATGAAATTCCTATTCTGGGGAGCTCTGCCACATCCTCTAAAGGAACACCAAGAATCTACAAGTACAGGGGTAATGACTAGTGAAAGAGAATGGTCCATTGATGAGCCCTTGATTTTGATGACTGTGCTTATGAACCTTTACTCTTTTTTTTTTTTAAATAAACATGTAGGTTTATTTTAAATCAGTTTGGTACATGATACAGATTGGTTTTGCAGTTTTGAGTGAACTAAAATAGAAATTTCTAAATACAGCACTGTCTGTGCAACAAACATCCATAAGATAAAATAAGGTATCTGATAGGACTACACCTCATTAACAAATCAGATGAAAAATCTGAAAAGGTTTCTACATACTTTCTGGATTTAAAAAAAAAAATGATTAATGGCTCAAGATATTAAATTGCTAACAGAAGGGGGAGGGGGAGAAAATTAGTCCAAAAAGGCTGTGAGTTGTTGCAAGAGCTCGTCTGTGAATCTGCTAAATCTAACTTTCTTATGATGATTTCGTTGTCAGAGTGGTGCTCAAAATTACAGAAGGTGACAGGTGTCAAATCAAGCTACATTTTCATAAAATTTGCAACTTGTGTCAACATTAATGTATGGCAAGGTATTCATTATCCAGGCAAATGACAATTATACCATTGTATCTAATTTTTGCCACTTTGGGGAAGAATGGAAATTCTCTTTATTTCCAAACGCACTTTTAGAGCTTATAGCACTCACAGCCATAGCACCATAAATCTAACAGCCATGGCACCATAATAAATTTTGTGAGGTACCTAGAATATTACTACTAATGGAAACACAAAAGTATGAGGAAAACCTTTTTCCAATCCAGAGATTTTAAACAAGGCACTTGAAAATATTAGGTGTATGTACAAGTGTGCAAGTAAAACAAACTTTATCTGTACCAACAAGAAACAGAAAAAAAGTAAATCTTCATTTTAAGACCCTTTAATATAATTACCTAAATAAATGCAAGGAGTTTTCACTTTATGAAATGGACCAAAGCAATTTGTCTTTCCCACTATAAAATAATGAAAACCAAGTAAGCTGAGCCGCTACTGGTTAAAGAAACTAAAATGAAAAATCTTTAATGATAATCTAGAAAAACAAAAGGCCCATTTTAAACTAACTTAAGCCTCTGAACTAATCCAATATGTCAAAGGCTGAGGAAAAGTAACCCTTTTAAAATCTGTTTAAACTTAAAAAAAAAAACAAAAAAACACTAGTGCTTCATAAAAACAAATTATAGACATAAAAGTATGCATGCTCATTAGATTATGAGAATTGAAACCAACAAGAAAGGGAGGGAGAGAAGAATAAAGCAATCAAGCTCAACCTATTCTCATAGGGTAGTTATAAAACAATAATATTAAAGATCTACAGTAATCTAATCAACCAAAAAGCCTTAGATTTTCTGAAATTACACTGGTCACATTTGTTGCCTGAAAACTTAAAATGACTGTCTCCTTAAAGAGTTAGTAAATAACTCTAAAACTGATTACCTTCTTGTCTCATGAAAGTTACTTTTCAAGAAAGCTTGGTGGAAATTCTTTCAAGGTAAAATGTTAAGATACTTTTTTGAAGTACATAGGAAATGTAATTAAACCAATTATATCTCTAATTATACTTTTTTAACAGCCATAAGAAAAACATTGGGAGGCTTATTAATACACTAATGCTTTCGACTTTGTATAACATCCTTTACGTTAGGTTATTCAGTTCTGAAGTTGACAAACTTTCAATTAAATAGTAAGAGTATAGTATATCAAAGCAAGTTTACTACTGTTCACTTCAACAGTTAAATCCTCAGAACCAACCTTTACCTTCCTTAATGTGAAAGAACAAATCACCAACAGTTAAAAGTTACAGTCTACCTACCTTTTAGTCTGTCTTTTAAGGCACTGTTCTTTATTTTCTCAATGATATACAGTGCTTTACAAGTATCAACAATAACCTGCTATACATTAATAGTTTGTATCCCTTCATTTCGTTAAATCTGGAATGTAATTCCCTGTGTGGCATCTTATTTCTAATGTAGAAAAAACTTATCCAGCACAAAAGTTTACTCTAAGGATACAGTTTAGTGCTATTAAATTTATAAATTTATTCCATTTTTTAAATGATAGCCAAAAATCTACCTGATTGATGCTCATTTGGCATATTCTTCTCAATTCTGGTCGCTAAACTATATCCTGAGTTAGGATGAAAGTAACACAGCATTCAAGCTTCAAAATGACTAAATTTAAACTGCCAAAAGAATCATGAGGATGTCTGTGCAGGACAGACAATATTTTCAATCACTTACAAAAAGTTACATTTGGCATGTCAAGAAGAGAGAACATAATTCCACAGCAGCAGCCATTTAAAATAAAAGAAGACAGCCATAGGATTCATGAAGAATATTTTAAATACTCCCATTGAGCAAAATGAATGAACTGATTTTTCAAGGATGGTGCTCCAAATTATCCCATATGCTTCCTTTGGAAACTTAAAGATCCTGGAATAGCATCTTCCATGTGGGACATCTTGAAATATAATATTTTGGTTTCAGTGAATTACACAAATGAACTGCCAGTCTGTGATGGTGTTTTACAGAGTGTGGTGATTTCATTCTTTAGATTTGCAGAATTTATAAAGAAAGAAAATTACAGCCTGAACACCCAAGACAAGGACAATTCCTCCAATGAAACTGGCTGCATCAAAGGTAGACTTCCGTGCAGGTTGCGAGGTTGGAGTCACAGTGGTATTTTTTGTACCTGATGTAGGGACTATGGGGGAAGCTGCAGTAGAGGAAGGCGGAGTTGTGATTTGGGCTGTAGAATTGGTTGACAGCGGAACAGCAGTAGGAACAGAACAGAGTTCTGTGCCGTTCACCACATGGCAATCACTAATTGTTGAATTATGTGAACTGTAGCTCTTATCTTTTTTACATTCTATCCAGAAGCAAGTAGTATTAGCAATGCTAGCATTAACACAGGATAAGCAGTTGTAGCTTTCACAAGTTCCTGGTGCTAGAGTGGTGGCCGGAGTAGTGGCCAGAGTGGGGGTCGTCACGGACGTCAGGGTTTTGTTGCTGGTGGGTGGCAAAGTGGGTTTAATCGTGGTCGGAGCGAAGCTGGTGTTCTGATCCACAGACAGCACACAGAGCGCGGCCAGTGAAGCGGCGGCCCAAAGCAGCCGACCAGAGCCCCCCAACATCACGTCCTCAGTGCTGGTGCCCTGGGGAAAGTTGCAGCGAACAACACTCCATCCGTCCCTTGCGGAGCAGCCTCCCAGACTCCACTCCACTCCACTCTCCCCAACCTTCACTCTTGAAATAGAAACTTATCCAAGTATTATAGGGTGCCTAAGAGTTGCCGACTGGGGGCCTCCTTGTTGCTCAAATGTGGCCTCTCTCTAAGCCAAACTCAGCATATAAATACATTACCTTCCCCCCAGCGTGGAACATGAGCCCCGGGGATGAGCCCCCTGGCACTGAGGGATTACTACCCAGCACCAACTAGCAATGCAACTGGAAAAAGACTTTGACCAAAAGGGAGAAAAGGTAAAGACAAATGAGTTTATATGGCTAAGAGACTTCTGAGTCAGGAGTTCATTCCAGAAGTTACGCTTATGCACGTCTCAGCAGGATCTCACTGACTGCCAAAGTAGATACTACAACAAATAGAAGGGCTCCTGAGGGCTCTGGAAACATCCAGACACTATCAGGGAAGATAGCTAGGGAGTTTGGTACCTTGCCAGTGGGTCCAACTTTGGAATTTATGCACCTAGGGTGACAGAGTTGGACTCAGTTGTAGTTTCCCTACACATGGCTCTTCTGTTCTTCTATTTGAACGTATAATTAGTACTAGAGTTGGTAGGTGTACATCCAAGAGACTTAAATCTTTGGGCCATCCATGTGCCAGATGGGCCTCAAATCTCAATGGAGATGCAACTCCTACTCTCTAGTTCATTGATCTCACCCAGGACAACTAACAAGGAGATGATGATGGAAAACTACCATACCAAGGAATCGAGATAGTCTTCCACTGCAAGCAAGAGAGTCCCATCCATTGGCCCTAATGGACCACAGTCCCCTCTCAATTACAGATGGAGTGGACATCACCATCCCAGAATCCTCAGGTTGGGAAATGAACTATGGACTAGAGTACACTTACTGATATTCTACTATAGACTTATTGTGATTCTAGCAATGGAAGAATTTTATAATTGCTGTGGAGGCAGTAGCCACTGGAGGTTCTGAGGGCAGGGAGAGGGAAAAACAGGAGTAATGCAGGGGCATTTTCAAGACATGGGAATTCTCCTGAGTGACATTGCAATGACAGATAACAGGCCATTATATATCTTGCCATAACCTACAGAATTGGGTGGGAGAGAGTATAAACTATAATGTAAACTACAATCCATGTTTAGTGGCAATGCTCCAAAATGTGTTCATCAATTGCAATGAATGTACCACACTAATGAGTGATGTTGTTAATGTGGGAAAGTGTGGGAGATGTGAGGAGTGGGGCATATGGGAATCCCCTATATTTTTTATGTAAAATTTATGTAATCTAAGTATCATTAAAAAATTAAAATTAAAAAAAAATTTCATTGACTGTATACTTTGGATGAATTGTATGCTTTATTAATATATATCAGTAAAATTGATTTGCTAAAAAAAAATAATCATAACCTCAGTCTCCCCCCTTCACAAGCCAAAGACTTTAACTTGATGCACTAGTCTGATCCACAAATACACACATCTTCAGTTTCCTTAAGCTTTACACCTCCATCTGGACAACATCTTCACTCACCAGCTGCACCTGAGCCCACCACTGTCTCAGCTGCTGCCTGCACCTCTGCAGCCACCAACACCCCAACCTCATTACTGTGGCCAAACCCCAGGGGAGCCTCCGCATCCCACAGCCACTGCTACTGCAGCCAGCACAAAACACCCCAAAAATCTTTATTAATAGCAGTTTATACTATAAATCCAACCAACAGAAGGTTGGAAAATCTTTTGTAATTTGATACCACTTCCTGTGACATTGATAACATATCAAATAAACCTAACAGATTTACCACGTCACGTTTTATGAGGTGAAAGATCAAATCAGTTGTGCTTTTCCGGGGACTCTCTGGAAAAACCCAATGACATTATGAGTTCAAAAGAATCATTTACAGTGCAATTGTGGGAAGGCAGTATGTCAAAAGTTATCAGGCTTTAACATTATGTTAAGTAGGATCATGGGTCCTTGTGAAACAATATATAGTTTTCCAGTAAACCAAAGTAACAATAAAACATTTTATTTTTTTTCTTTTCCTTTTTTGGTTTTTTGTTTTTTTAATTTTTGTTGTTTTTTTCAATGAAAGATTTTTAAAGTAAAGAGAGGAGGTAGCATGATATTCAAATGAACATAATTATTTGAAAAGTGAGAAACTTTGTTCTCTAAAACAAAGCTTATAAGGTTAATATAAAGCACAGGCAATTATTCTGAAAAGATACATACTGTTTGCCTTTGAAGCAAGTTATTTAGATACTGAAGAAAAAACATTTACAACTTCCTATAAAGAGAGACCAATAATCCAGAAAACTATTATAACAGAGAGAAAACAAACTCTACTTTTGCATGAACATGTTTTCTGATAAGAAAACTCTTAAAAACCTTATATAGGAGAGTGGATGATGTAAATGAGCACCTGCTTCCTACATTGGAGGTCCCATTTCTAGTCCTGGTACCTCCTAAAAAGAAAAGCAAATAATAAGCAAACAAATGAAACTACCACCTCAAGGAAGCCAATGTATCTCAGGGGTTGAGCACTGCCTTCCCACATAGGAGGTCCTCAGTTCAACCCACTGAGCTGTTACCTCAAAAAAACATAAAAAATTTAATAAATAAATAAAATACATCATATAACTATCAAATCTTAACCAACCCTGACCAAGCCAAATAAAATTCCTTATCTGCAAATCTTCCACAACTTTCTATATCCATTCTCAATTGCCCTACATATTCCTGTTTCTCATTCTGTAACAACCTCTTACTTTATTTTAAGACAAAACTACTTCCTTTTCCCCTAACAAAACACATCTTCCATGCCTCAACTATTTAAGTTATCAAAGAGATCTTGCAAGGTGTCTTAAAGCTAACATCCTTAAAAAGACAATTACTCTTTAAATATAAATTTACATTTTCATCATCATAAAGATCTAGCAGGTAAAATGCTAATTTGACCAGTAATCCTCTAAAATTTAGGAAGAACACACCCAGGTAGAATTTATTTATATGCTTATGTTCTATTTACAATCCCAAAGACACATCTATTTTAATTTGACTAGTAATATTAAATTAGCCCTGATTGACAAGGCTACCCAGGTCAAACAGGTATTCGATTCAACTGTTTGGTTTGGGAGTTCCCTTTCTGGAGTGCATTTCTGAGATGGATAATGAGTATTAGGAATGAGTACCACAATGAACACTGAAATTCGAGGTTGTCTTTGGTGAAATTTTGCCATTTTGTTAGATAGGAACAGCTTCCAGCCCCATCCATGATCTCTGACCATACAATTTGCCAGAGTGCCAGATGGTGGAGAAACAAAATTTTAAGAGTATGAGGATACCATCTTTATCATTTTGCTTCTTACCTTGTGCACAGGGCAAAAAAAGGCAACAGCAGCAAAAGTGAAATTGTGGACTGCACCACAAGTCTACAGACTCAGGCTAAAAATTTCAATTTTCACATCAAGAAGACGGATCTGCTGACCTTTGGACGGAAAGCTAGTGAGATCGAAGAGCTCAAACACACAAAGACTGGGAGAGCAGATCCAAGAGGGACTCACCCATAAATTCTCAAGATGGTAGAGAACACAGAGAACCCAAACCGGATTCAGCAGGAGGCTTTTTCTGTCTTTCTTGTCTCCAGAATCTTCAGCAGCAGCCTTTGGATTCTGTTTTCATCATTAAAACTGTGAAAAAATGAAATAACGCAGGAAATTATTTTTTTTGGATCTCACAGATTAAATGATTAATGAATTAGGCAACATTCAACCCAAGAGCAAGGCTCATATAGGTTGAACAAGGTAGTCTTAAAGAAAATAATCTTATTGATTGGTAAAGGATAGTTTTCCTTCCTTACCTTAACCTTGATTTAGAGGAAATAATTTACAGAAGAAAAAGGGAGCTGGTGAGTTATGATTTCAGGTTCTAGGAAAAGGAGCACTTATAAAAGACAGGAATTTAGTTAAGTTTTCGTTTGCCGCATGGGCTTAACATGAGAGACTCCATATTGGGCATACTTAACTTATTTATCATAGGTTACACTTGACTCTCTGACTTGTTTGACATTAAAATACTTACTATTTTCTCAAAAACAAAAATAGAATGAATTCTACAATTATTCAACAAATGCATTACGAACGTACCACATCCCAAAAAACAAAAGCTATCTTTAAAGAGCTCATGGACCTTGTGCCAGTTGGGTCCTGCATGTCAACAGAGTTGCAACACCTACTCTCCAGGTCACTGGACTCATCCAGGACAAATCTATCTTTAAAGAGCCCATGGACCTGGCATAAAAGTGATTATAAAAATAAGATGGAAGAAAGTTTCAAAATTTTGAAAAGGATAACCAAGGAAATAAAATCAGAAAATAGTTATAAACTAAAGATATAATCTATAAACTGAATATGAAGGGGGAGAATGCTTCTAAATAAGCTTGACACAAAAAAGCACATTATACAAATTAATATTAATAGTTGAATACATTACAGAAAGCCAAAGTCACAAACCTAAACAAATATTCTAAGGAGATTCAGAAGAGCCATGTGTAGGGAAACCACAACTGAATCCAACTCTGACACACTGGGAAGCATAAATTCCAAAGTAGGGCCCATTGGCAGGGCACCAAACTCCTGAGCTGAATGAATTCCACAATTATTCAACAAATGTATTATAAAAGTACCACATCCCAGAAAATAAAATCTATCTTTTAAAAAGCTCATGGACCTTGTGTCAGTCAGGCCCTGAATCTCAACAGAGTTGCAACACCTGCTCTCCAGTTCACTGGACTCACCCAGGACAACTAAAAAGGCAATGATGATGGACAACAAACATCCCAAGGAACAGAGAGAGTCTGCAACTGCAACCAAGACAAACCCATCCATCTGCCCTATGGGATCTAAGCCCCTTCTCAATTAGATGCAGAGTGGGCATCAAAATCCCAGAATCCTCAGGATTGGGGAATGAATGATGAAATAGAGTACACTTACTGTTATTCTACCAATGAAAGAGCTTTTATCACTGATGTGGAGGCAGTGGCCACTGGAGATTCTGAGGGAAGTGAGATAGAAAAATAGGTGTTATACAGGGGCACTTTTGGGACATTGAAATTGTCCTGAATGACAGTGCAATGACCGATACAGGCCATTATAAATCTTGTCATAACTTAAAAAATTGTGTAGAAGAGAGCATAAACTACAATGTAAACTATAATCCACGCTTACTGGCAATGCTCCAATATGTGTTTATCAATTGTAACAAATATACCACACTAATGAAGGATGTTGTTAACATGGGAAAAGGTGAGAGGGGTAGGGAGTGGGACATATGGGAATCCCCTATATTTTTTATATAACACTTACGTAATCTAAATATCTTTTAAAAAATTTTTGTAAGTACATAAGAAAAATCAAGAACTGGAATTGGAAAAAATATATATATTCTAAGGAAAATACTTGGGCTTTAAGCGTGAGGAATACTTAATTAGCATAAAGAATTAAATTTTATAAACCCATACCTTAAAATTTTAAAGAAATAAAGTATCATTTTAGTAAAGACATGTGAATTAATAGAAGCAAAAAACAAATCATTTATAAATGGATAAAATAGAAGAAATATCTAAGATCCAGAGAAATATGCCTAATAGTAATTTCTGCATCATAATGTTCTGTATCTACACAATGCATTACGGAAGCCACGGCACATATGTGCTTATATGCAACTGAAAGTTTGGCTATTACTACTGAAAAAGTAAATTGTTAGTTTTATTTAGATTTCATTAAATTAAATTTCATAGCCACATGTGGCTAGTGCTTACATTATTTAGCAAAAAAGATCTAGAATCTTGGAAGAGGCAATAAAAAGTATTGAAATAGATTCAAGCAAAAATTTTAAATGGGCACCAATACTCAAAACAGGAAAAGAGTATGGTGAGGCAAAAGTTGTCATGATGCAATGTAAGACGTTGCTTCGATAGTAAAAAAAAAAATATAGTCAGGACATATAAAAGTATACTTGTATTAAATTCATTCGCTTCTAAGAACTCTATGAATCAGTTTCTATTATTTTCCCCAAATGGAGGAAAAGAGCTGTTATATGACTTTTACGAAGGAATGCAAGTAGGTGACTGAACTGGGATTCTTCCAAGTATTGCTCCAGAGGTCAAGCTTTAAACACAATGTCACAATGGCCAGATCATAAACAGCACAAATCTCTTGGAAGGTAGAGACCTGTGATCCTCAACTTTGTCCAACTCAACCTCTTTTGATGGTAGCTTCCACAGGTATTTTAGATTCAGCAATTCTGGGGTGCTGAAATATGCAACTGAAGTTTGAAAGACTTTTATAAAATATTAAAAATACTAAAATATTTGGTAATAAAAATAGAACAGTACTAGGAATCTAAGAAATCTAGTTCAAACATTAGAGTTCATCTTCTGGGATTCAAGCCCAATTTGTATACACATTGGAGCCCACATGAAAACAGGCTTCCTCTTGTTGGCCAGCACTATCTCTTAATCTCATAAGCCATGGGAGTTTGACTACATGTCCTGACTTCACAAAGTACAGCTAAAACAGAGATTTCCTTCTCTTTCTTATCTATGTTCCACCAGAAAAACTTTCCTTCTAATAGTTCCCAATAACAAAGGTTCTGCTCTCAGACACTAAACATTTTATAAATATTATTTCATTAATCTTTACAAACTTCAGAAGGTGGTATTATCATCCCATTTAACTGATGAATCTAACAAGACCCAGAGTAGTTAATTTGTCTCGATTCTAAGAGTGAGATAGTGACAGAGCAGGAATAAGTGGGATGTCATGGGATAATTTAGGGGGGAAAAAATGTATGAAATATATTTAGATGTCTTTAAATAATATCTTGGAAAAAGTGGGAATTAACTAGCTATCATTGATGGACATATGATCTATTCTAAACCCCAGACCCAATTACCAGGTTTAATGCATTATATGTATTATTTACTAAGACAAATGAATGATTTGGGTTCCATTTCTCACCAAGATGGAGTAAAGGGACTGGATTTAACCTCATGCTAGAAACAACTCATCCATTCAAAATATAATAAACCAGTTTTCAAATATTGGACATCAGACTGCATGTTAGGTGGACCCTGAAAAATTAGAAACGTATGCATTCAGCCCTATAGTCACCCAAGTTATATCCTGGTGAAAGTTTTCAGGCTGCACAGGAGGATGAGTAAACCCAGAAATTGCCCAATGGATTCCACAGGATGACTCTGGGCATCTGAGGTCAAGCCAGCCAAAGTTCTCAGTGCAGAGAACCAGAGAGAGAAGGGAGAGTGCACAGAGAAAGAGCTCTGAGGAAGTGAAGCAGGATCCTTGGAGTCTTCAGCTGAGTACTGATCGGTATGAACTAGCGAGTAAACTATCTAAAATTGAGGAAAGAACCACTCAAAGGAGCAGAGGGAACAATCACAGCTTCAGACATATAAAAGCTGAAACAGTTAATCTCCAGCAGACCTGCATGCCAAGAGATACTTAAGGAGATCCTCCAAGTAGAAAAAAATGGATATATATGGAAATAAGGATCTATACAAAGGAATGAAGAACATGATAAATGGTAACTACATGGTTAAACATAAAAGATATTTTTCCTTATTATTAAACTTATTAAAATAAAATGGGATGATATTGCCAAGATGGAGGAGTGAGATGTTGCAGAGTTCTACTGCCCACACAGAAGCTTTGGGCAACAAATAGAATCCTATCTTAGAGTGCTGGAAAGCAGTTAAAGAAAATGAGGAACATGGCAAGTGCCAAATCAATAAAGGAGGCAACTTTAAAATGGGAGGAAAACCTCATGAGTCTTTCCTGGTGCTTTCCCCATCCCTCCCTTCCTTAGTGTGGAGCCAGGCTGTGCTCCCACTGCAGTTCATTGGTCCTGGTAACAGAGGAGAAAGAGTATCACTCATGTACATACTGGGATGCAGGTATATCTGGACCAAACTCCCTGGTGGCATCATGAAAGACTAATCAGGACACTTGTCTCTGACTTGATGTCCCAGAGCTCTTTCTCAATTTAGAAGTAACTCACAGGTAAACCAACTGGTATAAGAAAATAATCAAACCTTAGATAGCTGGAGCAAAAAATTACTGGGTTGGAAATATTTCATATAGCACCAGAACAACTTTGATATTACTATAATTTCTAGGTTAGCATTTTACAAATATATATTTCTTTAGTATAGGTATTTGAATAATTCCATTTCCCTGTATCCTGTAAAATACGATAATTAAATATTGTGGTTGAATTGAAAAAAGTTCAAGTGGTTAGTTTCTTTAAGATAAATATAAATGCATTTCTTAGAAAACAAACAACAAAAACAGCAAAAAATAAAATAGTTCCTTTTCCCACTCCTCAAAACTATACAGAATGGTCTAAAGATTACTTGTGAATATATGTAACAGGTCTGCTTCAAATATATTACACATATAAATGATCTTTTATTTTCATATAATAAATTTATTTTTAAAGAAATTTTTGACCACAGAAATTTACACTGAAAGTCGAGGTGATTCACATGTACCCCATCCTCTCCCCCTCTTATATTTTCCATATTAATAACTTCTTAGTGTTGTACATTTGTTTTAACTGCTGTACAAATATTGAAGCTTTGCTACTATCCAACATCTATAATTTACCCTTTGCATTGTACAAATTTATACATTTTGACAAAATATATAATGGCCTGTATCTGTCGTTGCAATAACTTGCATAACAATTCCAATACCCCCAAATGTTACTCCTATCTTTTCCTTCCCCTGCTCAGAACATCTGGTAAACATGTATAAATGATCTTTTAACACACACAATTTAGGAATATAAAGTTTCATTTGGAGATGACGTCAATATTTGAAGTTGAGTCCTTGTGTAAACATAATATCTAGTCCCTAGCCCTAAAAGAGCATGACAAGAAATACTGACTGATTTGCTCTTATGTATTTCCCAATCTGAAATGTTATACAATGAAGAATACAGAAAAACTGTCATTATGTTAACTCATGGCCAAAGAGAATGTGCTTAGTCCCCAGCAGGCCTAATTAAAAGCAAGAAAAGATGGTCATGGCTCCACACAAGCATAAGGAATTAAAATTACTGTTAGGATTGCTAATCAAGGATGGGGTGTCCATTGCACCAAGACTTCCTTGGATGTGAGAAGATGAAGTGACCTTCAGGCTGAGACCTGAAGAATGAGAAGGAGGCAGCCATGCAAAATGCTAAGGAAAGAGTGTTTCTGGCAGTAGTCACAGGAATGGCAAATGCCCAGATGGGAGAAACCAGTTCACCAGTTCAAGGAACAGAAGAGAGAGTGAGGAAGAGTGAATGAGGATGTAATTGGAGTTTTAGGGCTAAGGGAGATCACTTGGGGCCTTGGTAGGACTGGATAAGTTTGCATTTTATCCCAGAAGCTCTATATGTAAAGTGGGCTGGGGAATAATAGTATTATGGGGCGGAAGCAGGGGAGAAGCAACAGGATGAGCCTGGTGAAATGGTAGTTGTGGTGGAATCAGCAGGAAATGTAGGTGGAGACGATGATTCAGGCTACATTCTGAAGGGAATCATTATGTTCTAATTTTGTGATCTGTAAGCAATACAGCATTGCTGATATTAGAACTCAGGAATAATTCAATGAAATAAGTAATTGAAGGAACACCTCTGTATGTCTAGCCTACTGTGGTAAGGAATACACCAACAGTTAAGAAGTGAACCCTACACAATTGTAGCAGTTTGGCAGTTGGATATAGTTATGAATTCCAAAAGCAGATATTGGATAATGCTTGTAAACTGGTCTGTTAACCTGGGCCTGATTACGTGATGATTAGGACGTTGACTGGGCCACATCAGTAGGGTGTTGAGCCCCACGCCTTGGTGGGTGGGGAATCAAATATAAAAGGCATGGCAAAGGACAGGGTTGTAGCAATATTGAGGTTGGGGTTCTGATGAGGAAGGCAGGCAGGCCCAGGGAAAAGAGATGAGACATTCACCTGACAGTTCACAGCTGGCCTTGTGGAGAGAGGCAGAGCCTAGAGAGACTCATAGTCTACAGCTGACCTTTTGGAAGAAACAAGAGGCACTGAGCCCAGAGAGAAATGGAGCTCAAGGAAGAGAGGAACCCAAGAAGCCTGAACCCTGGCAAATGTTGGCAGCTGTCTTCTCCAACACACAGCAACAGACTTTGGTGAGGAAAGAAACTTATGCTTTATGGCCCAGTAACTGTAAGCTTCTACCCCAAATAAATAACCTTTATAAAAACCAACCGATTTCTGGTATTTTGCATCAGCACCCCATTGGCTGACTACTACACCAATTTATTAAATCTGTCCTAAATTTTGAATCTTAGGGAAATGTTCCAAAATATAGACAACAGTTTAGAGTAAAAAGTATTGCTGACCCTAAAGCACTGAACCTTGGCTATGTCACCTCTGCTTCTGCCTCAAAAAACTTGTCAATCCTTTTGGTGGTCACCTCTCCCTCTCTCTGGCTTTCCCTTGGCAATTCAGTATATGCTCCTCTATGTTGAATCTTCACCCATCAGTAAGATAATACCTTCCTGAAAGTCTCCACCACTCTTAGTATGGCCCTCCTCTTGCTCTCCTTTCAGGGCTCACCTTCTTAGAAAAAATCACATGCAGTCCTTCTTCCCACTTATTCATCTCTTCTTATTCCTCTGTGTTTTTCAACTTGCTGAACCCTTGCAAACCACTCAAACATCTCTCCAAAGGGTATTCCCAATTACCTTCAAATTCTCATATGAAATAGCCACTTTCCTTTCTTTATTAGTCTTGAGCTTTTTTTCCTGATATTGCAGCACTGTTTATAGATTTGATTATATTCTTTCCTTCCACCATCTTGGCTTGCCCATATTCAACTGATGGTTTTCCCTCCTAATTTGCATTCTTACATCTCAGAGACCTCTTCTTTTGTTAACCCCTTATATGTTGACATTCCCCACATTTCAGTCTTCTTCCCACTTTACTTTTCATTCAACATATTCTATTTCAATGACCACTTCCAAATCTATGGTTTCAAAGGAATCAATATGCCAGTGACTCTCAACTTTTCACATCTAGCTCAGATCTCTCCCCTGAGTACCACATATGACTTTCTGACTGGACTCTTATAGGTATCTCAAACAAAAGCTGCTGTCCCACATTTCTGCTCTTGACTTCCTTTAAAGGATGAAAGTCATCACCATCTGCCCAGAATTCTCTAAGCCAGAAATTGGAAGGTTTCCTTGAACTTTCACCATGTGATCAGTTACAGAAACAGGGAGTGTAATAGTTTTGAATCTTTCTTCCTTGTTTCATTATGAGTATGATTGTATATGTGTATATATGATAAGAAGTCTGCTGTGCTCAAGTTGCCATTCTCATGCACAGCCTATGCCCCAGGTGATATGACCCACCACACCTTGCTGGATGGATTGAGCTCATTGTAAGGAGTCATATGCATGTGCTGTGTCTTGGGCCTCTGTCTCTTCCTCAGTGAGTCCTCATAATTTGGCACATTCTTGTATCTGAGTTGGGCTACTGTGTCCTGTTCTTTGGTGGATCTACCAGGCAATTATGGCAACTTGTTGGGTGCATAGTTGGTCGGTATTGAAATTCCACTCATGTTCTGCTTCAAATGACCTTTGTTTTCTGTTGCAAAATGAGAAGTATCCTGAGCTCTTTATTTTATTTACTTATTTAAACAAATCAATTTTATTGATACCTGTTAATAAACCATACACTGCATCCAAAGTGTACAATCAATGGTATTTGGTATATCACATTGTTATGCATTCATCAATTCAATCATTATTAGACTATTTTCATTATTCAAATAATAATAAAAAATAAAGAATAGACAAAGAAAAACTCCTCATCACTCAATCACTTTATGCTTCCCCTGCCATACATAGCTGCTATTCGGTTTCTGTCTCTCTAGTTTATTTGTATTTATATATTGTATAGGTAGAGTCAAGCAATATGTAGTAACTTGTTTCTAGTTTCACTCCCTTAGTATATTTCCTTTTTTTAACCCTTCCTTGGAGATTATTGCTATATAACTATATACTACTATCCATAGTCAAATGGCCTCTTGCAATGGGTGTCAACACTATTAAGAAATTTATCTCCTTCCCAGTTCACATGCTGATGCCAAAGGCCCTGTCCTATAAGCAGCATTTATCATCCAATCATTGATTTGCCAGTCACTGCATATTATATATGGTTGTTTGCAAGATCCCATTAATCTATACATATGTAACAGAAAGTTGTTTTTGGAGTAGCTTGCATAACCATCACCACCACATGGAGTTCAACCCATTGGATAAAACCCACTCACCCGGTCTCAGTCAAAAGGTGGCCATTCTTGAGACAAATGGCCACAGTGGCCCAAAAGACTCCATCTGATCTGCATTTTGCAGTGTGATCAGTGAACCAACTCATACTCAGATTAACTGCCCTATTTAGTTGAGGGAGGGGCAGGATCATCCCCTGTCAGCTCTTCAGGCCCCTCCAGCAAAGCAGAATTTTCTTCATGGAGCCTGATAACTCCCTGGGGAGACCTACTGAGGCTTGCTCTTATACATACCATTTCCACGTAATGATGGAGCTTTATTGAACCTGTGCTAATTAACAGAATTAGTGATTACCCACATGCTGATGGGCTAAGGTCCAAGAACAGGCTAAAAGCTGCAATTTAAAGGAGGGATACTTAGTGGCCACCTCAGATAGCTTGAATATCCAAAACCCAAAGGCCAGTTTACTCCAATAGTATTTTCTTGTTGCTACAGACTCCCATCAACATAGGTAGGAGTCACTGAGACTGTTAGTTCCATAGGACTGACAAGCTCTACTGGCTCCAGTGGAAGAGCCTATGCCACTGCATGGTGCACAGCCTCCAGAGCCTTTTGTTGTTGAGGGCCCCATTCAAAGGTGGCCACCTTGTGGGGACCTTAACTAGAACATCCAAAAGAATGCCTAGATGTGTCACATGTTCTATATAGTGGTCAAACATGCCTTTCAGCTGTTGGGCCACTCTCTTGAAAGTAGGAGTTGCCAATGACTATGACTTCTATTTGACTTTGTCTGGTGTGCTCCTCTGATTAACAGCACAAGTGGCCCCTAAAAATTGCTCCCCTTGGGTAAGCCCCTGGACCTTGTCAGAGACAACTATCCAACTTACAGTTGTTCAACCAGTTCCTTAGTGGAGCCTTCAATGAGGATGCCATCAATATATCAGCTGACAAGTACTTCTGTTAATTGAGCCTGTTGCAAGTCCAGCCTTACCCACTGGTAACATATTGCAGAGGAACTCAAATATCCCTGAAGAAGCACATGAATTGTATACTGTAGGCCATTCCACAAGAATGCAAAGTAATATTCATCTTTGTCCCACAAAGGGATTGAGAAAAAGTCATCAGTCAGGTCAAAAGCAGCATACCAGTCCCCTGAGTGGCCTAACACCATCTAAGTGACAGCAATGACATCAGGTAAAGGAGTGCCCAAAGGCAGCACCTCAGTATTTTAACCTGTGGTGAACTATTGCTAACCTCTAAGCTCCTGATGTCTTTTTAAAGAGACAGCCTGAGATATTAAACAGTGACAAGATGATTCTTAACATTCCTGCAGGTAGTACATCCTAAACCAATAGGTTAATTTCATTTTCCCACCTAAGTAGCAATACCGATTTTGATGAATAATCCAGGAAGTCTTGGGTAATTCAGGTAGCAAACTGGAGTGGACATGCCCCATGATTATGGTTTGAATTCTTTGTTTTGAGAAGTTGTACCCTGAGGGCAAAGGTGGTGGTCTATGCTGCAAGCAGCCAAAATGTCAAGACCTATGTAATGCACTTAGCATTGGGAACCATGACCACTGGCACCAGAAACAATCCAAAGGACCCCACCCACACATGCATATACAATTGCCTGCCATGGGTCACAGAGTTCATTCTAAAACACCCAGTGCCACAGTCTGCCCTTGCCACTGTGAGTCCTCAAGAACTTTCAGTTGGTCACCTGAATCTAAGAGCACCCCAGAAATTTGGATCTCCTGCTTTTCCTTTACACCATAGAATTAGCATAAGGATGGTTCTCCCTGGTAGGACTCTGAGACTGTGGCCAGGTCCCTAATTACTCTTTTTAAAGGGAGTAATATTGGGAAACAATCAAAGAGAATCATCCTCCATATCTGACTCACTATGCTCACAGTTGAATTGTCTTCCTCACTGTCCTGGTCGGGACACAGAGAAGCCTCAGGAACCCATGCATCCCTCTTTGTACACAGTCCAGGGACTCAGAGAGCAGTCATGCAGTTTCTAAATTTTTACAGTCCTGCCACCCTTCTTCCTCCTACTCTGTATGGCTCCTAGCAGGGCCTTAACTTCTAACTCAGAGGGAATCCTCTTCTTCCTGGTAGTTTTGGCATTAGCAGTATTCTTCTGCAGGGATCACATCAATTTCTGCTTTGTCTACCCTGTTTCGGTAACCAAAGTCACAGGGCCCTAAAGGTGGGCCCCACCCCTTCCTTTGTCTTTCCCTACTCATTCTTTGTCTTCCCTATATGGCCCTCCAATGCATCTTCCAGTGGCCTGGTTTCCCTTGGTCCCTGCCTACCTCCCTGATAATGGCTGATTCTGTGCTGCTACTTCCAACCCAAAGTGAGATGTTATGGTGGATATTGTCCCACACCTTTCCCACTGTCATCCACAGAGACAACCAAAGGGGTAGGAGTGTCTTCCACTGGAAGAGGTCCTTGTCTCATGAATGCCTCCAGGACTGTTTGAGGCAGGACTCTCATTCATGTCCTGACCAGGAATACAATCATATAGCCATGTCTATCACCTTAAACTGAAGGGCAGTTTTGGCTTCATGAACAGTTTCTCAGGGAGTTTCTATTCATTGAGAAATTTTTCACAGTTGGGAACAATGCTCACATGCTCCAAGCTAACCAGACTAAAAGTGGCATGGGTTTGTCTCTGTCTCTGTCCTGTTGGTTGTGCTGTTCAATGTGGGCACAAATGAGTTTTAGCAGGGGGTCAGGACTGAACTTCCCCAGACTGTGCCATTTAGCTCAAAACATGTGAGTCTGAAAAGCCTCCTTATTGAAAGATGCACTAACCAAGCCACATGCTACTTCCCTGGCTTTGGCTCTTATCTGCCTTTTAACACCTGTTTTTCACTTGTGGAAAACTATCTCATTTTAATAGTTTCTTTTTCAGCAACACCATCAGTGATTCTTCATTGAGTGAAAAGCAATCTAACATGGGGCCCACAAACACCCTGGACTGGATGGAGCTAACTGCACAACAGCCTCAGATTCCCCTTGGAAGTCATTTGAGACCCTTGAGACATCAACGGTGGTTGGTGGGTAGTGTGGGAGTGTGCAGCCAGGAGCCAGGGTAAAGTCTCCCTACTACTCTTAGGATGCACTTTTCACATCTCCATCCTCAGCCATTATGCCTGTTCATCATTGTTAACAGGAGGGGTTCTCACACCTCATTTGTTCCCATGGAGCTAGAGGAAGGCAAGCACCTCAGTCACCCTCTCATGCCCCAGCAGGATCACACCACTCCAGGATTACTGAACTGAAGGACCCTTATGCTTCCACCATGCCATGAGGTACCTTCTTGGTGACTATGCACATT
>JAQZBX010030190.1:5333-27032 GCA_029593785.1 Cabassous unicinctus | reverse complement strand
TTGTACACTTTGGATAAATTGCATGATTTATTAATAAGTATCGATAAAATTGATTTTATCGATATAAAATATATCTTATAAAATATAAGACACAACTATAGTTAGTAGTAATATTTTGTCAATGCTCTTGCATAATTTATTACAAATGTATCACAACAATGCAAGGTGTTGGTATAGGGGTCATGTATAGGATCCCTGTATGATGTTATGCATGTTTATTTTGTAAGCTCACAACTTTTACTATGCACTTATTTATTATGTACGTTCATGTATGAATGATATACTTCAATAAGAAATTTTAAAAAACATGAATATGGGTGATATTGCATATATAAGACTGTTTTTACAAAATATATATACAACTATACCGGAGAGAGGAAAAAGAATAACAACTATGTATGGCAGGTAAGGCATAGAGAGATTGAGAGGTGATGAGTCCTATTTGTTCATTTGTTTGCTTTATGTTTATTATAATTATTGGAATAATGAAAGTGCTCTGGGAATGATTGGGGTGATGAATGCACAAATATGAGATTACTCCAAATACTGTGGATTTTACTCTTTGGATGGATTTATGCTTTTTTAATATATACCAATAAAATTGATTTGTTTAAAAGAAAAAAAAAAACATACTCATAGGTCTACAGTTTGACTGCAACTTGGATAAGCCAGCGAAAGCTCAAATGAAAGTGAAGAAAATGTTATTGGAAGAGAGTGGAAATTTTAGAAACAATATTGTCTTCAGCACATGGAAACAGAATATGTGCCCGATGAACTGTATGATATAAGGAGGGTTCTAGGTAAAGTGTTGAAGGTGCTTCTCAGCTTATTCCATGTGTCTCTAGAAAAATTAGACAAGAGAGAGTCATGCTAAAGAAAGAGCTACTAAATATTAATGAATCAGGACTTGATGAATTTGAAAATAAAACTGTCTCTCATTCACAGCCTCTTTCTGTGTATGTGGCTTTTATCTATTGTAGCAAATTCTAATAATATTCATGGGCAACTTACAAAAAATTACAGAAATGATATTAGTTTGGACAAAAAGGAATAGATTCAATTCGAAATCAACTTTGGACCACTATATTTCTGTAGATAAAAAGTAGCCTGAGAAAAATACTAAGTTACAAACACAAGTTATATATTATGGAAAATAATAGATAATAAAATGCAGATCAAGAGTTTAAAGGGAAGAAATGAAAGTCATGGAAACTCACTCCCAAAGCTATGATTGGCAATAACCAAGGCACTTGCAACAATGTGTCTCTGGCTGGCTTTCAGAATTTCTATAGAACATTCACTTCTGTGTGGATCTGTCCCTTCTGTTTTTCCCTGTTTTTAACATGTGTCTATAAATGTTTTACCATGCCATTCTATGTTGGCATGGGGTAAGACAGATACTTGTCCCTTTAGTTCACGTCTTACAATTTAAAGGAACAAGACTGAAAAAGCTGCATCCAGCGAACAACACTCAGGAATATCATCCGTATCTAGACTTCATCTAGATGATGAGATATGGACCATAAGGCTGATTCTGATGCTAAACTTAATGTGGCTGGAGAGGGATCTTTGGAGAAGGGGAAAGTGTGTGTTTTTTTGTGGGACAGATGTGTGTTGTTGTGGTCAAAGGGCATATGTGGCAGATTATCAATGACAATATACCTGGTTTTATATGCTCTTGCAGAACATTGCCACTTCCTCATCAAGAGATGGAATTTATGCATTTTCTCTTTGAACCTGAAAGGAACATTATTACTGTCTTGTCTAAAAGTCTGGCAGAAGTGAATCTGTGTGACTTCCAAGGTTATGTTAATACAGCTTTACTTTGGCTCACTGTCCTGGGACACAAAGATTTCACAGCTCTGAGAAACCATGTAAAAAAGACCCACCACACCGAAGCCACCATGCCTGAGAGGCAATGCAGAGAGAACACATAGAGATAGAAGGGAGATGCCCAAGGAACACCATCTATTCCAGCCCCCACTGTACAAGGCTTCCAAGCCCAGGCACCCAGCATGCAAGTAAAGAAAACTTTTAGATGACCTCACCCCAGTCACTTTCTGACTGCAGCCCCATGAAAGACCCTGTGCCAGAAGCCCCTGGCTGATCTGCTCAAGAACTCCTGTCCCACAAAACCCATCTGAGATAGTAAATGATCGTATGTTTTTTTTAAAGCCACTTTAGTTTTTGAGTGATTTTTAATACAGCAATAGTATCTGAAACACTAAAGTAATTTAGACAGTGTGGTATTAACTCATGGATAGACGAACTAATTGAATAAAACTGAAATTCAAGAAACAGAAAAATGCATACAAACAATAAATTAATTTATGGAAGTGGTGGCATCACAGGGTAGTGGAAAATTGAATGGTTATTCAATAAATAGTTCTGGGACAGTTTAGTTATTTTTATGATATAAAAGGAAAGTACATCTCTACCTCACAACATATCTGCACATTAAAAAGCTGTATGGATTAAAGCCATAATCGTAAAAAGCAAAATTTTTAAATTTCTAAGGAAAATTATTTTTTTCAAACTCACTGCAGGGATGAGTTTGAGATGTAGTTGCAGTGACCTTCCTTCCTGAGCTTTGCTTTCTTGTCTCTGGATCACAGCTTAGGTAGTGAATGCTTGATCTCAAAAGTGCCCACTCCTCTTTCCAAATGCCAACTCCTCCAACCTCTCTAATTATATTAGCTCCTAATTCCTTTTATTGGATTATTTTCTAATTAAAACATCTAGAATACTTTGATTTCCTTCACAAATAAATAAATTACATGACTGGCATTTAAGTACACTTAAGTGAATTTAAATTATAAGTAGAGAAAAAAGGTGAGGGAAAAATTCCAATTTTATGCTTTACCATATATATAATGGGTAGATTTCTCAACAGGAAGAAGGTTAAGGCCAGACCTTTAAAAACTGATCCTTGTAACATGAATTATATCCCCAAAAATGCTACAGTCCAATTATAAATCGAAAGATGCCTTTGATTTATCACTTAAGTCAATGAGAACATATGATTTAATTTACAAGGAATCAGAATGTCATTTGTTGTGTAAAACAAGACAATCTGTTCCCATATGTTTAACAGCCTTTGTGTTTTTAAAATGTGTGCCCAGAGAATTTAATGTAATGCAAGTATATTCTAGTGCTCTTCTAGGATATGAATGGCTTAAATATGTAAATACATATATATGTATTTTAATAATTGGAGGAAGACAATTGATCTAGATGTGCAAAATGGGGTTGAATATCTTGCTGTCCAAAGGACAGTCGTAATACCTTCACAAAATTAACATATGCTATCTGCTTATCTTCACTCTGTCATAGATTTTTAAAAGTTAGCATTTAGCATGTTATAAGGCTAACAAAGTTCATTTCTCATGGGCATATCCTCAACCATTAGCACATGTTGTGAGACTATAATTTGACCAAGACAATACCTTTTACTATCAGAATAAGTTTATAGCAATCAGAATTTTAAGTCAAATTTTGGGTACTTGAAGTCAAATAATAATTTTTAGTCTACAAGATAGCTTAACATAGTATAATTATATAAATAAATATATAGAGACATAAATATAGTATTAAGCCTGTATAATTTTCTTGATCTTTAAGGGCTATAATAATTATTATCAAATAATTATTTATTTGACAAAGAATAATTTCTATAACTTTCTTAGAATAAGCTAAATAACCCAAATACAATAATAAAAATACATTAAGGTGTTCACTGATAGTGAAATTATCCCTTACTTCTGTGATAGAATAAATATCATGCTTTGAGTGAAGGATGCATCCCTCTTTCAACTAGAGTCACTTTTCTGCACCAAAGTTTTCTCATAGCGTTTTTCTTTTCTGCATTACTCAGGGTATATATTAAGGGGTTCAACATGGGGATTATGAAAGTTAAACCCACAGTCATGGATTTGTCAATGAGAAAGGTAGAATTGGGCTTTGCATACAGAAAGATACAGGGAACAAAGAATAAAATAACCACAGCACTATGGGATGCACAGGTGTAAAAGGTTTTGTGCTTTCCTTCCAAACCATGTGTCCTCAAGGAGTGTGAGATGGCTCCATAGGAGACCAGGAGGATGAAGAAGATGACAGTGCAAATTGCACCTCCATTGGCTGTCATGGAAAGTCCAAGGAGGTAGGTAATGGTACAAGCAAGATTTAATAAGGGGTACATATCACACACAAAGTTGTCAATGATATTAGGGCCACAGAAAGGGAACCGATAGATAGAGAAATTGAACCAATGAGTACAGAAAGCCTCCAACCCAGGCCACCAATAGCATAAGAGCACCCACCTGTCAATTCATGATGACCAAATAATGAAGAGGTTTACAGATGGCCATGTATCAATCATAGTCCTTCACCACCAGAAGAATGACTTCAGCACCAGCAATTGAGTGATCTATGAAGACTTGAGTCATCCAAGCCTAGAAAGAAATGGTCTTCCTCTCTTGCAGCAAGTGTACAATCATTTCAGAAGCAATGGCAGTAGAATAGACAGTATCTATCAATGATAATTAGGCCAAAAAAAAGTACATTGGAGAACCCAGAGACCAGCTGGCCATGACTGTCGCTATGATAAGCAAATTGCCCACTATCGTCACAATGTAGATGAGTAAGAGTGTGACAAAGAGAAGTTTTGCCCCCCAGGATTCTGTGTGAGCCCCAGCAGGATGTGGGGTCAGAGATTGCAAGCAAAAGGGCCGATAATGAATTTGAGAATATTACAAGTTTTATTTATAAATGTGATGCTTTACTCAACAGTATTTCCTCTAAAGGGCCTCAATCACAGTAATTTTTTTTTCAGAAAACGAGTGCTTTAAATCTCCTCCCACAACCACCCATTCTTTTTCACAAATTCTTGCTTCACCTTCAATGAGACTTCAGCATTTTTAACTGGATGGTACATGGGAGTAGGAACATCTATGAGACAGTCTACTGAAGAAAGCTCTTCCTTCAGAATGTCTCTCACAAAGACTGCATTTTTGACATATCTCATTTCTTTTTTCTGGAAGGCTTTTTCGCATTCTCAGATCCACCATCAAAATAATTTCATCTCACGTGACTTTATACATATATATACTTACATAAAATTGTACTTAGTGCATGGAGCTTAAAATTTTACGTTTACACCTGTGCTTTCCTGAGTTACTTTACTACGAGCTCCTAGAATATAAGAATAAATCACCTGCAGACATAAAAGGGAACCAGGCACTTAATGAGTGCTTATTAAACTTCATTTAATTAAACTGAGTTTCAGAAATCATCAGAGGACAATTTAGCAGAGATAAATATATTAAATTCTTCCCAGGCAAGAAAGCCCAATAAAAGTAATGTTTTGTTTGAAAATACACACACAGATGTACACATACAAACTGGATTGACATTTATTGCAATTTATTTGAGGAAAGAAAAGGGTAATACAAATCAGGGTGGATGGGCACTGCATAGACATTTCCTCTAATTTTCATAAGAGTTTAGAATATCTTATATCTAACCAATTTCGAGTCAATTCAGAGTGTTAAAAAAATTTAGGCAGAATCATGGCTTCATAGAAAGAACTGTTATACTAAAAATCTGGAAATAGGTATTTATTTTTTAGCCCAATCATCTTGGAAAATATTGTCTCAACTTATATTACTTATTGGAAATGTTATGATCTTCTTTTCAGATGTATGAGTCTCTACATTCTTGTTGTTGAAACTTTGTCCTAAACCACATAACACTTTTGCTGCTAGACCAATTTGATATTAATCAGGGTGAAGTAGCATGTGCCACCTGTTACTTACTTATTAAAGTAATCAACAGATACAATCATCATTTTGTTCTTATTATTAGTTCATGGGTATCTGAATCTGTGCTGAATATAAGACACTTTTGCTAACTTTAGAAAAGAACAGGGCCAATTGCATGTGCAAATATATGTTTTGTGACATAATATGAGTGGAATTATTTTAAATTTGCTGTTACAATGTCTACATTTTTTGATGATGACTTTTAAATGGCAGGAAATTATCCTATCTTTTGTGCTTCTAAGCAAGACAATCTGTATTCAAGCACCATAGGGAGAGTAATATTAAGGTATAGAAAGACAATAAGGAAATAACCTGAAGAAAATAGGCTTTCAATTTAAGTAAAAAAGTTTAGTGTTGGGGGTCTGATTGGGTTGAGGATAGAGGAATTTCATTTCCTGAGCTTTCAATCAGGAGGTGACATGGAGGATAGGAGAATCAGTACCTGTACTTGCCTCTCAGAATCTGTACTTCTGGGCCAAGGAAAAATGAGAAAACTGATTCTAAACTTCAGGGTATATCGGTAGAAGAGATGAGTTACCTAACATGGGAGTCCCATCTTTGGGGCTTCTGCAGCTAATTGCATAAGTATAATAAATAGCCTCACTTACAATTATGAAAATATACCTGCATTTACAATTGCAAGTAGATCCTTGCTACTCATAGAAGCTGTCTGAGTATTTAAGAGTTAATTTCCATGAGGAGGACCTCACCTCTTGATTTCCTGAATAGTTATAACACTTTAAAAATTATTTCTTTATAGGTGTATCTCCCATTACAATCTGTGGGATCTATTCAGATAGCAAATTCATCTTACTAATAATTGTATCTCCAGAATCTATGACTATTCTACATGCATTGTAAGTACTCAGTAAAAATTTGAGAATTAACAAAGTTTTAGGAGCATATTTATTACTCTAAACTACTGAAAACTATATGACTCTTTGGGACTGTTTATATTTTATGAAAAAATAATTATATATAATATAAACCTTTACCAGATTATTCAAATGTCTTTAAATATTCGATGAGAACAAGTAAGTCATTAAGGGACCCTCCAAAAATGTAAATCCTTTGATAAGCATCCCACAATGACAATTAAAATAATAAATTAAGTAGCTCACCAAGTTACCAAAATCAACAGCATAAGGGTGGAAAAACAAGCTACTATTATAGTACGCAGATTGTAAAATACTGGAAAACAGTTTCAGTCAGCAAGGCTTTAGAAATTTCATACTCTGCAATTTTGAGATTTAGTCCAGACCTTTTTGAAACATATAATCACAATCCTTGGTTAAATACATCTCTATTTAATTCTTCTTGAGAGCAATAGGATTTTGTTAAGTGATTCTTCAATAAGCACAGAAATATCCCCTCAAAATTTTTGAGATCTTAATAAGTACCTAGTAAGGATATTGTTTAAAAAATAAAAGATGATTTTTAAAGAAATACCACAATTTCCAAGTCAACTTCTTCATAGTAAAGAAAAATTGCTGCCTCTCAATCCTGCAGACAATTGATTGGACTCTTGAGGTAAATATAGAAAAGCAATAATCAGAGAGGGTGGATTGCCTATTCTTTATATAGTCATTGCCAGTTTTGCTTTTTGTTTTGTTTTGTTTTATTTTATTTGCAAGGCTGTGTAAGGATTCCTATATAGTATAGTCTCCTCCTAATTATACAAAAGAGCATTCCATGTGGGATGGATGGACTGAATGAGCTATTATTAAATGCAATTATGGCATCTGGTTTTTACTCTACCATTTACATTACTGGGTAGAAATCTTTTGGCTGCCTTTCTCCACACTATCTTTAAAACTAAATAAATCTATTTGGGGTAATGGAAAAGCTTTTCTCATGGTGGTGATAACAGCACAACACTGTGAACTTAAAAAAAAGCAAACAAATTTAATATGAAGGATTTTTTAATATAAATTGATCAATGTAAGAGATTAACTATGTATATGATGTGATAATTTTAATTCCATTCACAATGTTTTTAAGACCATGAAAATAAGAAAATGCCTGTGCAATTAACCCAGATCTTGCATCTATCAAATTTATATCTATTTCTAAAGACACTAAAATCCTTTTTCTAAAAAGTTATAAGCATAGCTTTATAACTTTAGAAAGTAACTAAATTTCCATGTTTGTATTAAGGAGCTACTAATTTATACAACAAAATGTTATTTTGAAGACCATACATATGCCATTTTATATTATTATGTTATGATTTAATGTTATATTATGATATGGTACATTATGCTATATGTTTCCTTTATTTCAGTATGTATGTAAAAAACTATAATACAAAGGAAAACATTTCCATTGCGTTTATTCCAATAATATTCTATAAAATAGAGAAAATGCATGTGTTATCTTATTCTCAGAGTTTCAGGCATAAAACCTTTGCTCTCAAATGATAAAACCCACTTCTTAAGATAGACATAGAATTCATTCCAAGTCTAACCTATCATCAAAACAGTGGAGAGTTTTGCAAATATGTTACCTGGATTTTCTTTTTCCCCTTCAGTTACTTTTTCCAAATCCAGGCTTACTCAATTTTATCTTTGGTCCTGAAAGATGATGGCTTATTTTTTTTTGAGCTTCCTATAATATGAATATTGCCACCACAATGATCCTGATATAACTATAGAGAAAAGATCAGAGAACACTCACTCACTGGAGTTGGAATTGCTTTATCACACACAATTATATTTCTCTATGCTTAAAGACAACATGACCATCTTCTTCAGCCTTTATAAACAAGTTAATTTTTATAAACAAGCTTGGATTATAGAATTATCCAGAGTTGATTTAAAGGATGGAATCAACACCATCACTTCCAGAGGATGTTATATGTAAAGACACTACTTTGGAACACTACCTGTCCAATTCATTTTTTAAAGTTGATTCCAAGAATATACTGTTGATATGATTCATGAATCTTCAAATTTGCAAACTGTCTGTTCTTGGGAATACTTATCAAGAATCAAAGAAATCTAAAAGGTCATTATTACTTTTAACTGACCAAATCACTGAAACAAACCTTTAATGGCATTTTTAGTCAACAGTGCAATGAGTCAGATAATAAAATAAATGCATTTTGTTTTGGTTACTTTTTAAAGCTTTCATATGACTGTTATAATACAGTTCATATTAGTAATACAGTGGTTTTTATTTACATCTTGACTGTAACATAATACACAAGGAGAAATCTTCTCCCAGGTAAGAAAGATATGACTGGGTACTTAATCAATAATGAATAAGAAAACCTTTCACTGAGCTGTTGAAACTTTTTGTTCCCAAGACTAGTTATTCCTAATTAAATTCACTGAGAAATCATCACCTAGAGCACTGAGACATTCCACTTGATATTTCAAATGAATTTTATATTTTCAAGGTCTTTCCCTGGCCAATCACTGCAGGAGAATTAAGTGCAAAAACAGCAATCTAGTAACAAAGAAAAAATGACTTATTGAGACCACAGATTTAAAGTTGCATGACAAAGAAAATTTTATTTTCAATTAATCAACATATATTTGAAATTCTCAGAACCAGGAGGGCAAAGAAGTGAATAGAAAAGCTTAAGGCTTTGTGCATGACAAAAGTACTTAATAGATAAGTATGGCACAGGTTCATTGCTAATCAACTTCCAAAACGTTTCAATCCAACTCAGATAATATCCATATACCAAATCCCAACTAAGAAATTTTGTCAGAAAATTTGAGAAAGTAAATTTCTCAAAATAAATATGTAAATAGGCATTTGGACTTAAAATTTGAGAGAGAAAATTACATGTAATATGAGAAAAAACATAAAATATAAATCCAGAAATATTTGGTAATTAATTTCAGGTTCCTTTCATATAACAATGGCAGATCCTTAAATCTGAATCTCTTCACTCATCCTCTAAAAACCACACCGTGCAAACACAATAGGCACATAAAATCACACATAACTAATAAATTCAGCATAACTAATACCCCAAGAATACTATGAACTTCAAATTATCTCTAAATAGAGAAAATAAAACAAAAAACAAACACTAAATTCTAGCAGATATCTCTTGAGCTTATAGTACTTGCCTGAAGGATAAGTAAAGGAAGCCTAAAGAGACTGTGGAGAAGAGGAGAGGGAAGAAGAAAGCTCAAGGGAAATAAAAACAACCAGAAACACCTGTAGAAGAATAAGTCACACTAATATTAAAATCACTACAAAGAAAGTTCTGACTGAGATCTAGTAAATCAGAGATTTAGTATAAGAAAATAGCTTGAAATTATTTAGGACCTAAGATGGCATGGAAAATAAAAAATAAAATATAATATTACTTCTCGGGGAGGTGAGGATGAATAGAAACAGGAAGGTAGTTTGGGAAGACTTGGTGGTAGGGGAAAAGAAGGAAGCTTGGCAAATATGGATAACCTAAACCTAGTCAAAGTATAACTATCAGATTCAGATTGAGGAAATTTCAACAAAACAAATGGGATGTACTCTGCAATATTTTACTCTGGCAAAAGCCAAAGAAGACCTGAAGAACATTTCTAGGTTAAAATAAAATAAAAAGAAACAGCAATTAAATGTAATGTTTGATTATGGATTTTTTCCTGTGTCAGAAAAAAGTCTTACATTAAACATTATATGAATAATTGATGAAATATGAATATGGACATATATTGGGTAATATTGTCATATGAATATTTCTGAATGTCATAATTTTATGTCTTTATGCAAAAAAAATGTTGTGATCTTAGGATATACTCACTCAAGTAAATGTCATGATGTCTGACCCAAGGGAATCAGAATAGCCAAATATATCTTTAAAAAAACACCCTATTTTCAAACTTAGTACAAACTACAGTAATCAAACAGGCTTTGTCCTCCTACCATCTTTTTTCACGTGACCCCCTCATATTCAGCTACAGCTATTAGCATATTCAGAGAAACAAAATCTTCTCCCTTTGTCCTTTCTGACCTGGGGATCATAATGTTTTACCATTGTTGCTAGTCTTTGAGTACTTCTCCAATTTTTAAATTCCTTAATCCGGCAGAACTCTCTATATAAATAGTTTTCAGGTGTTCTTTTGAAGAGAGTTATCTGCTTCTACCAGATCACTGAGAGTGAGAGTGAGGATGACAATTTTTAATGAACACATTTTTTTTTAAAATGGGGAAGTACCACAAGCATCACCAATGAAGCCAAGAATATGTCAAGGTTTCCCCTAGCCACAATTATTATCCCACATTTTTCTAAAAGCCCAGGTAATACAATAATACAATAAGGAGAAATGTAATACAAAGTATTGGAAAGAGAACATGTTCCTTACTTAGGGTGACATGTTTGTCTACTTGGCAAATTTAAAGAGTAAACTGAAAATCTATCATATTAAATAAGGGGGTTCAGTAAACTTGGCTGAAATCAAAACTGAGCTGATTCACATGTATTAATAACTTTCTTGAATATTAGTCATGATTATTTAGATGTTACAATGTGGAAAGGACAACGTCCATTTAATGTAATCAAATTACAAAGTATGTGGAAATAAACTCAAGGAAAATGTGAAAGACCTATACAGTAAAAACAAAACAGAACAGAACCAAAATGATTTCTGAAGAAGTTCAAAGAGCTAAAAAGAGAGAATATTCATGTTATCAGATAGAATGGTTCAATATGGTGAAGACGTAAATTCTTTCCAAACTTAATTATATATTTATTAAATTTCCAGGCAGATTCCTAGTATATTTCTATAACCGTCTGAAATTATTAAAATACTAACGTGGGAAAGAATTGTTTGAAACAGAAAATGATGTTTTACTAAGATTAATGAAGGGTAGGTTTTTTATGAGGTATCAAAAATGTGCTATAAATCAACAAAAATAATGGGATATTGTCCTAGGAATAATCATTCAAAGGAAGAGTATCTAGAGATAGATACACAAATATTTGCACATCAAATACGAAAACATGTCACATTGAATTAGGGAAGTAAGACAGATTTTAAAATAAATGCATTGAAATAAAATGATTTGAGGGCAACAGAAAGCCATTTGAACCTGAAAATCTTTACACACATGCACACAAACAAATATAAATGTCCTATATTTATTCCTCTAAAACCTTCCACATATTTAAACACATTTAAATATATATATATAAATTAATTAAAATAAAATATTTGTAGATTATTATAATATATTCTTACAGTAGGAAAGTAGAAACATAAAGGGATATGTTTGACAAATAACTAACACTGAAATAAAAAGTATACCCCTCTACACTATAAAATACTATCAAAGAAAAAGTTTTCTTTTGCATTATAACGTAAAAAATTTCTTTAAAATAAATATAACGATTTTTAATATGCCAGTGAAATTAGGTAAAGTCTATGGAAAAGCAATTTGTAAAAGTACAAATGACAAAATATTTCACAATTAAGAACATGAATTTAAATCATTTATTTAAAGTAAGATATAATTTTGCTTCCATAAGGCAAAGATTAAAAATATTGATAAGATCATTGTTCGGTAAAGCTGTGCGTAAGCACAACAAAAATTAAAATTAAAATATATAGGAAGAAATCTATTAAAAATATGAAAAAACATTTTATGAACATTTCAAAACTTAAGAGCATTAAATGAATGGAAAGATATGTTACATTCATGGGTGGGAAGATTAAATACAATAAAGATGCCAATTCTTACCAAATATATAGATGGCATCAGTGCAATTCCAATAAAATTCCCAATAGCTTTTTTTTTTTACTGTGACAAACTGAATCTAAAATGCATATGGAAAAGAAAAGGCTCAAGTTCACCAAATCTCTTTGTAACCGTTGGGGAATTTGATGTAATTATGAATTCCAAAAATATAATTGGATCATGCCTGTAATCTGATCTGTTAATCTGGGCATGATTGAATTATGATTAGGGCATTGACTGGGCCATGTCAGTCAGTAGGGCATTGAGCCCCACCCCCTGGTGGGTGGGGAATTGAATGTAAAAGGCAAAGAACAGAGTTAAAGCAGTCTTTTGAGAAGCAGTTTTGATGTTGGAAAGAAGGCCCCAGGAGAAGAGAAGCAAGCCATTTGCCTGATCGTCTACAGCTGACCTTGTGGAGGAACCAGGAGCTAAGCCCAGAGAGGAACCCCCGAAGCCTGAACCCTGGCAAACGCCGGCAGCTGTCTTGCTCCAACACGTGACAATGGACTTTGGTGAGGAAAGAAACTTATGCTTTATGGCCTGGTAACTGTGGACTTCTACCCCAAATAAATACCCTTTATAAAGACCAGCCCATTTTTGGTATTTCACATTAGCACCCCTTTGGCTGACTAATACACTCTTCAACAGAAGAATAATGTTGGGGGGGGGTACTTGTCTTGTTAGACATGAAAAACATTATAAATATTGTTATAGAAATGAACATAGGGTTAGAACAGTTGATTAGTTGATCAAAAGAGATAAAGCAGAATGAGAATCAAATATAAATGAAAACTCCATATAGGACATTGGGAAAGAATGGATTATTGAATAAATAATTTTTAAACAACTAGTTTCCTACATTGTGAAAAATGGAATAAGATATTTACCTCACAGTACACAAAAATCAACATTCAGTGGATTAAATTTGAAAATTATAAAATGAAATAATTTGTAATCTTCAGAAGATAATATAGAATAATTTCCTAGACCCAGATTCCAAAAAGATGTCTTAAATAAGACAAACAAATGTTAACTATATACATAAAGACTGAGAAATCTGATGCTATTAAAAAGTTCTTAATCATTAAATAAATTTATAAAATGTAAATAAAAAAATGTCAAGCTGGGAAAAGATTTTTACAATACATATAAACACAAAAGAATTATTACAAGGATACCTAAAAATATCCAACAATTAAAAATAATAGAAAAAAAATCAACCCAGCAGAAAAATTGGCAAAAGATATAAAAACATATTTCAGAGAAAAGGGAAAATAATTAATGACCATTAAACATGAAAACACAGTAAACTTCAATAGCAATAAGGAATGCAAAATAAAGCCACAATGAAATCACATTTTTATGCCCATCAGATTAGCAAAAATATAAAAAATGTGACAAGTTTTGGTAAGGATGCAAAGTAACAGAACAATTACATTCTGCTTTTAGTTGTTTAACTGATAATACAACTTTAGGAAAAAACTGCAATCATCCATAAAAGTGAGCATGTAAGCACCTTACTTAACACAAAATAATTTTTTCAGGGTGTCCAAAGTAGTTGTGCTTTCAATATCAAAGACTAAAAATATCCCTTTGACCACTGATGTAAAACAGATGCATAGGCTGCAATGTATTCATAATGGAATAATACACAGCAGTGGTTACGATTGGGCTAGAGTGACATGCAGACCCGTGATTAATTCATAAAAAGTTAACACTGAGTGATAAAAATAAGATGCAGAAAACCAAGCATTACAAAATATAATTTTAATAAATGCAGGGAATAAGAAAATCTAACAATATGCTTTAATGACACAAGCATATGCAAATTATTTTTAATTTTTGATTCACAAAAAATTCAAGATTGGGATTACTTCGGAGGAAAGGCAGAGGAATGGCATCTGAGGATGTACACAGGAAGTTTTAGAGATATTGATAATATTCTAGGTAAAAGGCTACAAAATTGTATGAATAAATTGTGTATATTATTAATATGCATAAAATGTTATAATGATATATAAAAATAAGAAAAGCTCTAAATTTTTTTCTTTAGTTGTAAAAGTAAACTTTTGCTAAGTAGAGATGATATTGCAATAAAAAATAATTATTTCAACTTCATGGTTTTGGGATGTTCCAGGATACTGTGAAAAAATTTTTGTTTTCTTTTTAATAAAATTGAAAAACCAAAATTTTTAATCAAATCATTACTAATTCCAGATGTGAAAACTATTTAAGTTTAATGCAAAATAAAGGGAACATATTCATTTCTTTATTCATATTTTCAGCATCATGGAGACACAAGCAAAAGCTCTCCTTATTCTCTTAATGATGCCAAAAATGCCTATAAGAACATATGAGGAAAAACATAAAAATATGCTTACAACATGGGTTAGTATGATATTCAAGTCCAAAGTAAATTATTCTCTCCCCTAATAAAGATATAGAAACTGTTTTCATCATCAAACATCTCGTCTAAAACAGTATCATTTTCCAACTTAATGTCCTGGAATATACATGCATAGACACTGAGCTGAGGAATAGAAGTAATCTTAATAAAAAAATGCATAATTCCCTTAAGGAAAGCTGCCATGTTGATAGAAAAAAGTTACAAAACAAACAAAAACAATCCTCGACCTCAGAAATTTGTCTTGTCAGCCAAATTGCTTTCTTAATTGGGATGATAAATTTTCAACAGTAATTTGTTTTAATATTTTCAAAAGAAAAAAAGTAATTTCTTCTAAAACCTATTATAGCTGTTGGCCAATTTAATGTAATTATGAATTCCAAAAATATAATTGGACCATGCTTGTAAATTGATCTGTTAATCTGGGCATGATTAAGTTATGATTAGGGCGTTGAGCCCTTGGTGGATGGGGAGTCAAATATAAAAGGCATGGCAAGAACAGAGTTGAAGCAGTTTTTGAGAAGCAGTTTTGATGTTGGAGTTTTGATATTGGAGAGAAGGCCCCAGGAGAAGAGAAGTAAGCCGTTTGCCTGATAGTCTACAGCTGACCTTGTGGAGGACCCAGATGAGCTAAGCCTGGAGAGAAACGCAGCCCCAGGAAGAGAGGAACCCAAGAAGCCTGAGCCCTGGCAAATGTCGTCGTCAGCCTGTCCAAACACATGGCAATGGACTTTGGTGAGAGAAGAAATGTAACGCTTTATGGCTGTGGACTTCTACCCCAAATAAATACCTTTTATAAAGACCAACCCATTTTTGGTATTTCACATTAACACCCCTTTGGCTGACTAATAGACCTATTTCAATGAAAACAGAAAAATAAAGCGATATTGTAAGCTTGGTTATATTTTTACTTTTTGGACAAATGCCTATGCCTTTTATTCAGCCACCAGAATTTCTCTATTAGATCGATTCTCACCTCAAAGGATACCTTATTCTACTTTTTTGATTCCTTTGAATCAATAAAGAGAAGCAACCTCAGAGAATCCGTTCAATTGACTAAATCACCCATTGTGAGAATTTTCTGCCTATTTTTCTGTTTAGAATTAGCATCAAATGTGTTCAGTGAGGGTGTCACATTCTTATTCTACCTACAGTTATTTTTCACACCAGAGTTTTCCCATAGCATTTTTCATCTCGATTTCTCAAGGTATATATTAAAGGATTCGACATGGGAGCGATAATATTAAATAACACACTCACAGACTATAGATGGGAAAGTTGGATACAGGTCTGACATACATGAAAATACAGGTGATAAAATAAAGGACCACTGCCATGATGTGGGAACTGCAGGTAGATAAGGCTTTGTGGCTCCCTTTCTGACTGAGATTTTGGGGAGTTTAGGATGACGCCATAGAAGATGAGTAGAAGGAGGAAGATGACCATGCAGGTTACACCACCATTGGTTGCCACTGTGAGCCTATACAGTACGTGTCAGTGTAGGCAAGTTCCAATAATGGGTACATGTCATAGATGAAGTAGTTGATGACATTGGAGCCACAGAAGGGGAGGCTGTATAGAAAAAGAAGTTGAACCACAGAATGCACAAAACCTCTAAACCCGACCATCAACAGCAGCAAGATGCAGATTTTTCTATTCATGATGGTCAATAATGCAGTGGCTTACAGATGGCCATGTAGTGATCATAGGTCATTGCCACCAGCAGGAAAACCTCTACACTACCAAATAAATGTTCTATAAAAAGCTGGCCCATACAAGCTGGGAAGGAAGTAATCTTTTTGTCAGAGTAAGTCTGAAATCATTTTGGGGGAAATTGCAGTGGAATAAGAGGCATCCATGGGTGAAAGACAGGCAAGGAAGAAGTGCATGGGTGAAACCAGCGAGGAGATGACAATAACAATCACCACAATGAACAGATTGACAACCATAGTCATGATGTAGATGAGTAAAAACAGGACAAATAATGCTTTTTGCATGCTCAGGATTTTAGTAAGGCCCAGAAGAACAAATTCTGTTACATTGTTACTGTGCCCCATTTACCCTTCTCTAAGACCTGTTTCAGAGATGAGAGCTTGGTAGAACAGGACCTGAAATGAAATTGTGGACATGACTAAAAATACATTCATTATGTCATTAAGCATATCTCCACTGTATGTTCTACAGCAGCTTACACATATACACATTTCATAAATATTTATTGAGCTCCTCTTCCAAAAAGCCCTACATAGTTTCCTTTGATAATTCTATTTCCACTCAGATGACTTGCTTGGATCTAAAAGTAAGGGGTTCCATCTTGAAGGCTTAGAAAAGTAGTCAAAAGCCCCAAAGACATCCATGCATTTAATAATGTCTTATTTAAAATATGCCAGCTCTTGGCACAGAAGTCAGCAATGATGAAGAAGGAAAAGGTTCCTGCTATCAAGAAAGTTAGTCACTGCTGTGGAGATAAACTCTAAACAAACAAATTGGCATAGAAACAGTCTTTTGAGTTGGTAGTATCTGTGTTGAGTACCTTTGCAATATGTCCATGTACCAACAAAATAATGCCTCTTCTAGAAGTCTTGCTCAATGTTATGATATTCCACTATTAGAGGTTCAGTCCCTCTTGTCTTAAAGATCATTCAATTTCATAAATTTACTACATTTTAAGAAGCTGGACTTTGAAATGTACCAGATAACTACAAAATTATGTAGTACATAACAAGACTTTCAGTAAATAATTCAGACTGAACTTAAATGACTCTAAACTATCACCATCTAGTACATTAATAAGCTAGTATTTTTTCAAAACACTTGGGGTGTTCTATGTGGTAAGGGGAATATAAAAGGCAATGAAAAGAGAGAGAGATTAATGGGACAGTTTTATTCACAATGCTTCCTAGGCACTGAGAGTGCTCAAAACTATATTCCAAAACGCAGCAGGGAAATGTTCAAGCCGAGTATAAGAAGTCATGGGTTTCAGCCATTTTCTAAATTTAATTACAAGTCTGTGTTTTCATTGGAAAATTAATTGAATTAGACAATCTCAGAATCTTTTCTAGTCCAACTATCTGTACTATCAGTGCAGCTCAACTTATTCTGTTATTCTCTTTTTCATTTTTTCCTAAATTGATAATCAGACAATAATTTCCAAGCTTACCACTGCTAGTCAGTGGCAAGTGAGATTTGATAATTACAGTGAACAAATAATGATTACAAGGTCCTCATTTCTTGCATACCTATTTAAGACCAAAGACATCCCTGGAGATAGAGCACTGGCCAGTGATGAATTATGTGGACTCTGGAGTTACACTCACTATGTTGCAATCCCAACTTCACCATTAACTATCTGATCATGGGCAAATTAATAGAACTCTCTGCACCTCAGGTTCATCATTTGTAAAATAGGAATACTATTCTTCTTAGAATTGTCTTATTACACACAAAGTACCTAGAATTCTGCCTGTTGTTATTATTATTTTTCTCGAATGCTTCACTATGAGTATTGAAACAGAACAAAGATCTGGATCTTTGTCAATTTGGTAGGAATTATAGACATGGTCCAGGATAAAAATTAATTTATGCCTATAAATCAAGAACCGCTTTTTGGACCTAGGATAAAATTGTATGTTTTGGGGATTATCTATTTTATTGTATAACATTAGCAATCTTTACCTGAGATGAGAGGTATGCTGACTACAAGGAAGGAGAAGCAGAGAAAAAAATTGGTCCCAGACATCAGAAGTAGAGCTAAAAATCAGAAAATGAAAGAAAAGAAGGCTCAAATCTGGAAAAAGAGAAATTTTATTGAAATGAATATCCATATGTAATAAGAATATTAAAGTAATTAAGCAAGGCTATTACTATTTTTAAAAAACTTCATTAAAATTTCCTTTAGTGAGGCAGGGCTAAAAGCCCAACCACCTGAGGCTTCCTGGGCCTAGCCAGAAGGCTTCTTTGGGAGCCACAGCAGCTAAACCAGAGCACATCCTAGAAAAGAAAAAAACAGAAAACCCAAAAGGAAAAAAAAGTTGCCACAGTCCCTAGGTCTGACAGTTAAAGACAAATTTAAACGGAGAAAAATGATTTAAAAACAACAACATTACCTGTTGAGGAAAATCACAGAATTACTAAACCTCAAAATTAGACATGCTGATACCGTTCACAAAGATTTGGCCGTGAGGGAGTACATGTGCAGGGGAATTTTGAGCTTTCTTTAGAAGCCAGCCATGGCGAATATTCTGTGTGTCTCATTCACATATTTCTTCCAGTAGATTCAGGAATTCTGCCACTGTTGATGCTACAGACCGAAAAAAGGCACTCATTTTGAAGAATGTAAAAGTATAAAGCATGCTATATCCAGTTTTTCATTTTTTACTCCTTACTTTTTGTAGGATCTAGTGCCCCTACTCTTATTAATCATCAATGTCACATTTCAATAGAATAAATATTCTATTGGTCAGTTAAATTAATTGCTTATAAAAAACTTGACTGTAAACTATTTTCTATAATTTCAATTATCAAAATGTTGATACTATAAAAATTGAAAGGTAGTTTTATTAAGCTTTCAACATAAACTACTTACTTAAAACTTCTCTAGAAAAAATAATGTAACACAGTTTCTTAAGAACTGGCTTTTAAAATAAAATAAATTAAAATCCCATAGTAACAAAATACCCTGTGTAGTACAATACAATTACAGTTTAATAAATCTCTCTGACCGTAGGCAAGATATTTTCCTGTTCACTAGTTCCTTTATGTATATATACCAAGATGATTGCTGTGATAATTTTAAAAGATTTACAGATAAAAGTCCATATCCAGCTTCTACAGCATAATAGGAAGTTGTTCCTTTGTACTCTAAAACACTTTACATGGTATACAATTTAAAATTCCCTAATTCAATTATATCTAAAAGAATTATTAATATTCACCAACATATCATGTAATATATAAAATCCCATGAAACGAGATTATGATTCCATTGGCTTATTTGTAACGCATAACATGTTTCTTTTGTTATTTAGCAAAATAAAAAAAAAAATATCTTTCAGAGTGTAATGCTAAAATCAAATAGACTTAAATATATCCATGTTGATTGCTGTGCTTTGTTAACTTTATTTTCCCAATTCTGACTTCCTCTAATGAACACATACATAAGATATTGTTTATATTTCAACACGTCATATAAATTTTCAATGAGTATTCTTTGCTAGCTTTTTTCAAGAACTCATCTTTTGGATCCTGTCTTTCATCCTGAATAGCAGTTCTTCTCTCTCTGAGGGTAACTGTAGATACCTCCTACATCTATTTATTTGTGATGATAAAACACACGACAGCGACAGCATTTGGTTAATCAGTGGATCTAGAAATAGTTCCAAGTGACTATGCTTTCCATAATTCTACTAAGACTTCCCACCATCTCAGTCTTTCAGATAAGTATGAGGTATAGAAGTATCCAGAGTAAATGCCTAGAATATAAAGATATTAAATAAAACATCAATATTTATTGTGCAAAGATAGCTGAACATTCTCACCTACTGGGAATATGGGTTCAAAGGAAAACAAAATAATATGTTTGCATGAAAATGTAAAAACTGGCCTAATTAGTGTAAATTAACCTGGCCAAGTTCATTATTTCGTGACACAAGCAAATTATAAAACACTGACTGTAGTTATTAAATTTGCCTCTTCTCAGTCAATTTTGGTGAAACAACCAAAAATTACTTTACTTGCAAATTTAGGATAACATTCATGGCCCTGGCCATTAAGATTTTACCCAATAATGCAAATGCTGGAATTTAACTTTCTGGAAAAGCCAATGCTAGTGCTTTCTTGCAGGTAAGAATAGAACTCTTCTGCCATTCAGTCATTCAAACAGCATATCTCTAAGGCTGCTTCTTCTCTAAATAAAAGCCTGATAATCTATCTCCCCAGCCTCATCCCAGGAAATTGACACCTTCCACAAACTCCTACAAGCAATGAGAGGTATAGATGCCAGAGAAAATATAACAAGAAAACATCTAGAGGACTAGATAACAATTGAAGACAAAATCCATCTTGTGCAGATATTTGAGTTGTCAGAAATCTCTTGGGTCATTCTATAGATTAGTTTATTAGAATATTTGGAACAAATTCAAGACAGTTTTCTCCCCTACAACAATCCCTAGAGATAAAAGACTTGGGTCTTGCCATGAAAATTAGCAGAGAACAAAGTGTAATAAAAAAATAAAAAAATAAAACCTGTAATGTACAAAGGAAATCTTAAAATAAAGTGGATAATTATTTGTAATCATCATATAAGGAAATCTATAGGTAATGGAAATAATATTTCATCCAAATGAGGTGAGAACCAACCTGAGGTTCCCTTATCTTGTCCCATCACCATATGACAGACTTATACTATCTGTTAGAGGCATAGAGACAGAGAGTAAAGGGACTGGGAATAATACGGAAATTGACATGCTGTTTCAGTTTCCTAGATCACTCAAAGCAATACCATGAAATGGGCTCAGTTGAAACAATGTGAATTTATTTGCTTATGATTACAGTCTGGGGAAAATGTCCAAATAAAGGCATCATCCATTGATGCTTTCTTCCTGAAGACCAGCTACTTGATATCCCTGGATCCTGGACCACATGGCAAGGCATATAGCAGTGTTTGCTGATCTCTCCTTTGTCTTCTAGGTTTCTTTGCTTTCATCTTCTTGCTTCAATGGCTTTATCTCTCTCTCTCTCTCTTTCTCTCTCTCTCTCTCTCTCTCTCTCTCTCTCTCTCTC
>JAQZBX010030189.1:0-26940 GCA_029593785.1 Cabassous unicinctus | reverse complement strand
TTTCCCATTATAAAGCCAACCCATTTTTGTTACTTTTCATCGGCAGCCCTTTGGCAAACCAAGAAAGCCTTTGATCCATTTTGAGTTAAGTTTTGTATATGGTGTGAGATAGGGGATTTCTTTATTATTTTCCATATAGATAATCAGTTCAGAGAACCAGTATTTTTATGACTATGTAGACCATCTTATTTTAAGTTTCTGTGTCTTAATAGTATCCAGGAAGATATGAGTAATAGGGCTATTTCTAAAAATACATAAGAAATATTATTTCATAGAAGGACCCTTCAAGTAGACACTGTGATAGAAAATTACCCCAGAATTAAATTTCTAATAGAAATTTTATGATTAATTATGATAGCCAACCCTTTGTGATAAACACTTACATAATAGTTTATTCACATATTAACTTATACCTAATAACAGCCAGGTTATATTAATATTCTCAATTTAAAATAGAAGAAACTGAAGCCTGGAGAGGTTGAGTATCTTACCAAAGATTTTAGAGTTGACCAGTCTTGGAAATAGAAATTTAAACTCAGTAAGTTTCATTTCAGTGCCTGTATTCTTCACCACTAAACATACATGTCAACAGACGTTTAAGTTTTTTTTTTTCCCCCCATAAATAACATGGAAAATGTTACTAGTGTATGAGAGAGGTGATTGTGCACATATTTTCCCAACTCTGAGTTAAGGAACCTACATTAGTACCCTGAAATCAGCCATGCTGAGGGTAATTACATCATGAAATGAATAAATGCTACAAATCAGAGTTCCTCCACCCCCAGCACATCAGTGGCTTACCACCATTTATCAGCACACCTCTGGTTTTATGCACTTTGGAAAGCTCTTTGAGCATTGCTAGGAATCACTTGGGGAATTGTTGTCACCGTTTATATGTTTCATTAGATGAGAGTCCATTTTTATCTTAATTGGAAGAAGAAATACAAATGAAAATCTCATGATTATTAAATTATTGGATCTCAGAGTCTTTTGAAAATTCTGGTTCTTTGAAAACTTTGGGGATGGTTGTTGTCCAACCCCAAGACTGTTTATGCTTCTTCTGAATTTCTGAGACTCATTATTTGCATATCTCTAATAATAATTCCCACTTGGAATTCCTACTCTAGTTATGTATGTATGCACATTTTCTCTATGAGACTATGATATCTATGTCAGATAAGCAATACAAAACCTGGGAGTGCCCAGCATAGTGTTTTTCCAAAGTGATTGAATTCAGTGTTTGTTTCAGTTTCTTGGCTGCAAAGGCAACTACCATACAATGGGTTGGCTTAAACAATGGATTTTATTGGCTCATATATTTGAGGGTAGGAGAAGTTCAAAATGAAGGTGTCATCAAGGTGATGCTTTCTCCTAGAAGCCTGTGGCATTCTGGGGCTGGTTGCAGGCAATCCTTTGTACTTGGCTTTTCTGTCATGTGGCAATGCACATGGCAGCCTCTCCTGGCCCTTGGTGTCATTGTCTTCCAGCTTCTGGCAGCTTCCTGTGTCTTACTCTCTGTGGCTTTCCCTGAAAGGCCTTCAGTAATCAGATTTAGACATATTCTAATTCAACTGGGTCACACCTTAAATAAAGTAACCTCATCAAGAAGTCCTATTTGCAATGGGTTCACATGCACAGGAATGGTTTAAGATTAAGAATGTTTTTTCTGGGGTCCATTAGCTTTAAGCCACCTCAGTATTGATTCAGTAAATTAATTTTTTTCTGTCTCAAACAATACTTGATGATTTAGATTGGATGACAAAGGGAATACTTTAAGAAAACACTTCATATAATTTTATATCATAATTGTTTTCTTAAAATAGACTCTCTTGTGTATCAATCTATTAAAATCATGGATGCATTTATGAGATTTTAAGACTATCCTTGAAAATGTAACTAATGATTTTTTTTTTTTTTTTTTTTGAGGTACCAGGGCTGGGGGATTGGACCCAGGAACTTGTACGTGGGAAGCTAGTGCACAGCCACTGAACCACATCAGCTCCCCTGAGGTGGTTTTTTCATTTGTTTGCTTGTTGTTTATTTTTTTGTTTTAAGGAGGCACCGGGGATTGAACCCAGGACCTCTCATATGGGGAGCAGGCCCTCAACCGCTTGAGACATATCTGCTCCCCTGAATTGTTTATTGTTTTTATAAGTAGGTTTAAAAGATTTACCTTCCTTCTGTTTGTTTCTTTAATAAATTTTTATTTTATTTTTAAAGAAGCTTTAGATTACATAAATGTTACATAGAAAACAGAGTATTCCCATATACCTCATTCCCTCCCCCTCCCATACCTTCCCACATAACAACATCTTTCATTAGTGTGGTACATTTGTTACAACAGATGAGCACATATTGAAGCACTGTACTAGCCAAAGACTGTCTTTTACTTTATAGTTTACACTTTGCCCCGCACAATTTTATAGGTTTTGACAAAATGTATGAGGGCCTGTATCTGTCATTGCAATGTCATGCAGGACAATTCCAATGTCCCCAAAATGCCCCCATGTTATACCTATTCTTCCCTCTCCCTCCCTTCAGAACCTCTGGTGACCACTGCGTTTATATCAATGATACAAGTTCTTCCATTTCTAGAACAATCATAAGTCTACTTTAGTCCATTGTTGTTTTCCAACCTTATGCTTGTTCATTCCTCAATCTTGAGGATTTTGGGGTGGTAATGCCTGCCCTGTCTCCAATTGAGAGAGGCCTTAGATCCCATGAGGCAGATGGATGGAACTGTATTGCTTGCATTTGCAGACACTCTTCGCTCCCTGGGATGGGCATTGTCCATCATCATCCTTTTGTTAGTTGTCCTGGGTGAGTCCAATGAACTTATGAGTAGGTTTTGCAACTCATCACAATATTGCAGCACCCTCACCATCTTCCATTACTAAAACTTTCCCACCTCTTCAGACAGCAACCCTACACCCATCATGCTTTAACTTCTCATTCCCCATGCTCCCCACCCCTGGAAACCTGTACTCTAAATTCTGTCTCTATGAGCTTGCATATTCTCTGGAATTTTCTTCATAATTACCATGGTGTTTACATTTAACACCCTAAATACAGAACAATCTTGTTTGCATGGATAACAACTTAACTTCAGTTGTATATACAAACTATTTTCCTATATCCCTCTGTCCCCCCATCTTTATGTAGTTCTTGCCAAAAAATTACGCCTATATATTATGAGTCTCAAATCACTGATTTATGATTACATTTTATGCATTTGCCTTTTATATCCTGTAGGAAGTAAAAAAGTGAACTTACAAAACAAAAATACAATAGCTCTGGCATTTATGTTTATCCATGTCATTACCCTCACCAGAGATCTTATTTCTTTATGTGGCTTTGATCTATTGTCTGTTTTCCCTTTTAACCTGAAGAACTCTCTTTAACAATTTTTTTTTTTTTAAGGAGGTATAGGGGATTGAACCCAGGACCTTGTACATGCAAAGCAGTAGCTCAACTACTGAGCTACACCTGCTCTGCAAGAACTCTCTTTATCATCTCTTGTAGGGCTGGTTTAGTGGTGATAAATTCCCTCAGCTTTTGTTTATGTGGGAATATCATAATCTCTTCCTCATTTTTTAATGTGTCTCACCAAATAAAAAATTCTTGCTAGGCAAATATTTTCTTTCAGAACTTTTATTATGTCATCCCACTGCCTTCTTGCCCCTTTGGTTTCTGATGAGAAATCAGCAGTTAATCTTATTGGGGCTCCCTTGTATTAATACAATACAGATTGCTTTTCTCTTCCAACTTTCAGAACTCTCTTCTTGTCCTTGACATTTGACTGTTTAATCTCAATGTGCCTGGGTATGGCTCTCCTTGAGTTTATCCTGTTTAGGGTTTGTTGGGTTTCTTGAATGTATATACTCATGTCTTCTCTTAAATTTAGTATGTTTTCTGCCATTATTTCCTTAAATATTTTCTCTGCTCCTTTCTCTCTTTCTTCTCCTTCTGGGACTTCCACAATGAATATTTTGGTATTCTTGATGGTGTCCCACAGGTTCCTCAGCTCAGTTTACTTTTCTTTATACTTTGTGCTCTGCAGACTGAATGATTTCAATCATCTCATCTTCGAATTCTCTGATTCTTTCTTCTGCCAGCTCCAATCTACTGTTGAACCCCTTTAGGGTATTTCAAATTTCTCTTACTGTGGTCTTCAGCTCTGTTAAGTTCCTTCTCATAATTTCCATATCTCTATTGATATTCTCTTTGAATTCTTCTGTCATTTTTCTGATTTTCTTTCTTTATTTGTCCATGTTTTCCTTTAGCTCTTTGAGCATATTTAGGACAATTTTTTTAAAAGTCTGCCTGGACTGTCCCAGCTCTGGTTCTCTTCATCAATGGTTTCTTATGATTTAATCTTCTTTGGGCCATTGCTTACTGTTTCTTTGTATGTTTTTTAACCTTTTGTTGAAACCAGAACATATTGATAATTTAACATGTTATCCTTGGAATTTTGATTCTGAGGTATCTTCTCCTTCAGTTTGTATCCAGCTAGTGTTATGTCAGAGTGTTCCCTGAATGCCAGGACCTAACAACAAAAAAGGAAGGAAAAACAAACAAAGCACCTTTCCCAGCCTTTGTACATAGATGTGTGCAAGTACTCTCCTTCAGTGCTTATCAATAAGGCGATCCATAGAACAGCTCCAGGTCAAAGCATAGGGCCTCCCTGATTCTTTCTGTGCATACATCTTGCCTTGGGTATGCGCTTGTGGCCCTAGGAATTCCTCCATGGTTCTGAATGTCTCATCTTCCTTCGGAGACAGTTTCCTCATGGACTGTATGTCCTACAGTCAGTAGTCCCTTGTCCCAGGAAGCATGACTTGTGTGCTCTCCCATATAATACTGTAGCAGAGTGCAGTGAGCTTCCATCTACAAGCAGGCCAAGTTCTGAGATTGTGTGTCCCTCAGGCCACCCCCAGACAGATTGGGCCAGACATGCATTCTCTTGAGTATGTGCACAAGTGTTATTCTGCTTCCTGTGGAACTGGAAGCAGGGGTCTGTACACTGGATGTACAGGCTTGCTCAGAACCAAGTGGGTGAGGGGTGGAGAATAAACCAGCCATGTTGCTTTTAATTAGCCTTTTTCTTGACTTGGCATTATTTTCTGGAGCTTTGAGAACAATGTTTCTGTCAGTTCTTGTGTTTGTTCAAAGCTTCTGTGGGGAGATGGAGCCCTGAAACATCTCACTCCATCATCTTGATTAGGGTGGGAGTGGGACAAATAACATATTTTAAAAATATATTTTTAAAAGATACTTAGATTACAAAAAACCATTTTTAATTTTAGATCATGGATTCTATTTTGGGAGTTTTCTTGGTCTTGATGGTTTAAATTTACTCTATTTTTAGACTTTAAAAGTGATCGATTTGTTTTCCTTTGAGAATTAAATAAACTTTGAATATTGTTTACAAAAGATATGCTTTAGAAATGGTGAAGGGGCAGATTTGGTTTTTCCCTTGCCTATAATGCCTTTGTTTACTACTCAGAATGTGTTCCATGGACCAGCAGTATCAGTATAACCTGGGAGTTTGATAGAAATGCAGTGTCTCAGCCCTACCAAGTAAGATCTGCATTTTAACAAGATCCCCAGGAGATTTGTATGCACGTTAATGTTTGAAAAGGCCGATCAATCGAGCCTTTTTTCTGAAATTCACCCTGCTGCAAAAGCAGCTGACTATAATGTATTTTCCAATGCAGATCACAGTTTGGGATTCTGATTTGTTTGATGGCTTAATGTTTATTGACTGCACCTGGTGTGCTAGATGCTACAAAGAAAACACAAACCACCCATCCATTGTTCTAAGTTACTTTACTCTAAAAGACACAATTTGCTATTTTTTTTCATTTGCACTTAAAAAAAATACACATGCATTGAAAGAAGACAGTTAGGCAGAGGATACAGTCTGTTTATTGTCCGACAGTAGGGGGGTGTAGTTCATTGCTCAAATAGGAGTAAATGAGGGTTGTTCGTATATACAGATAGAAACTAAGGAATTCCATCAATCATGTAGATGTTTGGTCTGGGGAAAGCAAACATCTGGATGGCTGATTGAATTTTGTGTAGACAAAGTATGTCAACAATTGCTTGTAGTTTTCGCTTCCCCAGATGTTTTAGCATTGTGTTGATGTAGCCCAAGCCCACTGCTCTCATGCATTTCATGAATTCTTAGTAGAAAATGTTCTGAAAGCATTGGTTTCATGTCTAGATTCCATTCCTTATGAAAGTTATAGTCTTTTAATCCTAATATTTGGTCAAGATTTTCCCTCCTGTGTTAAATTACCATTCTATACAGTGGACATAGAAGACATTCTTAGACACTATTATGAAGATGTGATGACATGAAAGTAAGGATTTGGACTTAACCAAATCTTCCTTTTTAAAAATTTGGTAAATCCTTTTAAGAAAAGAAAAGATGGAAAAAAGGAAGGAAAGATATGAAGAGAGATATGAAGCATCAACAGAAATGTAATGAGAGTTTTTAGGCATCAGCTATTTAATCATCTATTTCATCTAATCATTACTCAAAATATCAATGACCACAGGCACACTGTATAGAGAGATTATTATTGTCACACCCTAATCCTGCAGTGAGGTCAACTGTTGGATCAATCAATAACAACTCTGTTCCATCAGATAATGAATCTAAATGAGAATTGTCATTGCTAATAAGGTATCTTGAAATCCTTGAACAGGGCATTGTGATAAATGATTGCTGACTATTCTTTTCTGTTTAACCTCTGTGGGCTTTGTTCCCCCATATTTTAAGATAACTAATTTGGTTCAGGACACTTAAAATGGTCAAATCCTTCCAAAATTCTCCCCAGGGAGGTTATTCCTGGAGTAAGGATCAGGAAGAATGTCCTTTCATTTTTTGTAGAGAGATATCTAACACATTTTAATTTTTTCTCAGAGGACCATGTTTCCAAGGAAGACTTTGGTTTCAAATTTCACTTGGGACTTAGTTCTTTGCCTCACAGAATGATAGCATTTAAAAATTCAGCAAAAATATGCAGTGTTCTTTACAGGATATTAAACAAAAGTCAAAGCTATGGAAAACTACAAGTAGTGGTGCAAAAGGAGATGTTTTCTGCTTTTTTGAAAATTAACAATGAAAAATCTTTAGGAAAAAATGCTGAGTTAAACTGAGGTTATGGGGAAGTCTTAAAAATTAAAAGGTGTTTTGTACATTAAAATGACAAAGTTTTTTGTCTTTATGAATATTGTTTTTATATTTTTGTGGACTGTTTCCTTTAACATTTTTTAAGATCTAAAATTTTAAAACTTAAAATTTCCATCTCCTCCACAACATTCAGAAAAGCCCATGTTATTATTTCTGTTAAGTAGTTTTTTTTTTAACACTAACCTTGATGTTAGAGTTAACAGAGGTGAGGCCATTCACTCTCACTTTTGCTGTTTTAATTCATCTCTCTCATACTTCAAAAATGAGACCATGACCAAGACAGGACAGTCATAAACTGATAAGATGACTTTTTGTCTTTCTGACTTAACTGGTAAGATAAAAATGTAGTTAAACCACTATATGTGTGATCTAGGGTATGTGGGGGAAAAATGAGGAGTCCAAGAACCTGGGCTTTGAGTCAACTGTCTACTTCCAGAAACCTTGTCTGTCCAGATGAGTTCTGTATATCTTCCAGCATGAAAGTACTTACTCATCTCTTTTGGTTAGCTAAATGTCAGATATTTTCATTGTTACCATCTATGGCATTTATGAACCACCAATTCCATTTTTTTATCGCTGCAAAACAAAGCATCCCAAAATATAGGAATGTAAAATAACAACCATGGGTCAAGAATTCAGACTGGGTACCATGGGTTCGGTTTGTCTGTTGCCTCAGATTGGAAGACTCAGATGACTGGCAGGGTCTCAAAGAAACAGGGGCTGGAATTATTTGGAGACTTCTTCACTCATGTTTCTGGTACCTGGGCCAGATGAAGACAAAAATTTGGGCTCAGCTGGAGCTGTTGACAGGACCACAAACACGTGAGCTCTCCATATGGACTGGGCTTCTCAGAGCATGGTGGTTGGTTTCTGAATGAGTGTGTTCTGAGAGTGAGAGCTCTAAGAGAACCAGGTGGAAATGCGTGGTCTAGCTTCCAAAATCACATGTCACTTCTGCTCTATTCTGATGATCAACCACAATCCTGCCCTTATTGAAGAGGAGGTGATAAAGATACCACCTCTTGATGGAACGAGAGTCAAATAATTTGCAGACAGTTTTTTTTTTTTTTTTTGGTAGATTATAGCATTTTATTTATTTATTTATTTGCAGATTACAGCATTTTCTTTCTTTTTTTTTTAAAATTTATGTTTTTGTATTTTAAAAGATGCTTAGATTACATAAATGTTACACAAAAATTACAGGGATTTCCCACCTCCCACACCTCCCACAACCTCCCACATTAACATCTGTCATTAGTGTGGCACATCACCTGTGATGGATATACACATCCTGGGGCTTTGCCACTAAGCATGGACCATAGTTCACATTGTAGACCACACTCTCTCCCACACATTTCTGCATGGTATATGCTGATGTAAAATGGCCTATATCCGTCGCTGCAGCATCACTCAGGACAACCCTCAAGTCCTGACAAAGCCCCTGTATTACAACTGCCCTTCCCCCTCCCTGCCCCAAAAGCATCTAGTGGCCACTGGCTCCACCTCACTGTTATTGTGATTCAAGCAATGGAAGAAATTATATGTCTACAACGGAATACCAGCATGTATTTGATTATAAACTCAAGTGTAGACTCTTATCAACAAATTCCTTTGTATCTCCCAATATTACCCAGTTCATTAGCCTACATGCTGAGAGTTCCAGAAAAATGTTAGGAGGTAAAATTAATTGCCAGGAGGATTTCCATGAATTGTGTTTCTTCCAAGGCTCCTTGTAGTCAATTAGGCTGTTTCATTCGTGTTCTCTCTGATGTAGCCTTCATTAACTACAGTTCTATTAGCTGTTCATTTGTGGCACAAAATGGACCAAATACAGAGGATTGCTTTTGAACTGAGCCAATGTTTCATGAATATTAGAACACAAATCAATGCATATTGATTGCATTTGTATAGATGAATGTAATAGCATTTGACCTCAGCAAAATATGGTTCATTTCTTCAAAAAGGATGTGTAAGGCATAAAGCAAAAATAAGAGGCACTTAGGGTTTCGAGAGATTGAACTCTAGATACTGAGCTAATAGGTTCACTTCTTCAGTTTATTTAAAGTGTACGAAGAGATCCTATACTTTCTGAAGTATTTGCTTCTTTGCAGATGATGGTGGGCAGGAGGCCAGAGAAAGATTATAGCTCTATGTATCCCTTTCATATATCATTTCTATTGACACTCTCAGCAAATTTGTGAGTCAGAGATTATCATCCCAAATTTATAAATGAGCAAATTGATGTCAGAGATTTTCTGTGACATACCCAGATTCACTATCTTGCACTTGTGGAAAGGAGATTTAAACTCCTTAGATATGTTCACCTCTGGAAAGCCACACCAGAGTCTTCCCAGCCAAATTAACTTATTCATTCTCTGTGCTCTAATAATACTTTGAAATCTATCCATACTTACAACTCTGTGTTATAATTTTCTTCTTATGTGTTTGTTTATCCTCACGTGATTTGAGGGGAAGAACTTTGTCTCATGTATCTGTACTCACTAAGGATTTGACCCAAAGTGATCAATGAATGTTTGCATAAAAGGAGGCATGATTGAAGCCCTTTAATTCTAAAACTCTCTACCAATCCATGGTGCATTTCAAGGAAGAGGTGTGCTAGTAGCATAAGGTGAAGAAGAGCTGGAATCTGTGCATAGGGTGCCAAGAAGGTCTGTACTCAAACGCTGTGACTCATCTGTGGCAAAGGTGTAAGTCAGCAGCAAGGCATGCTGGAACCTTGGGAGAATGGGCCAGTGAGGAGGAAGAAAACTGACATATATTCAGATCGATTCTATAGCGAGACATCTTGGAGTTCAATGCAGCAGGACCTTGGGGCATGGCAATCCTGAGCTTGCTTCTGGCAGGTGCTGATATTGGAAAGCTGCGAATTGATTGGAAAATAGGGTGTATTAGTCTGCTGAAGGGCTGCTGATGCAAAGTACCAGAAATCTGTTGGCTTTTATAAAGGTATTTATTTGGGGTAAAAGCTTACAGTTACAAGGCTGTAAAAAGTCCAACTCAAGGTTGCTTTCTCACCAAAGTCAGTTGCCATGTGTTGAAGCAAGATGGCTGCCGATCTCTGGCTGTTCTCTCCTGGCATAGGGTTCGTTTCTTTCCGGGCCTTCTATATCAGTCTTGGCTGTAAGCTCTCTTCCCAAGGTCAGCTGCAAACTATCAGGTGAATGGCTTATCTCTCCCCAGAGCCCCAGTCGCTCAGGGTTTCTCCTTTCTGTTACATGGCAAGATCAAAAATGAGAGATCTCTTTCTTCTGTGTACATGTGTCTGTCTATGTGAGTGTCTGTCCATATCAGACCCAGCAAGGGGATGGTAACTCAACCCGAGTCACTGACATGGTCAAATAAAAAAGGCCCTAATCTTAACAGGTAATCTGATCAAGACAACTCAGCTGAACTTGATGCAGTCAAAAGGTATCATACCCGGTGGAAAAGATTAGTTTACAAACATAATCTTTCTCTTTTTGGGGTTCATAAATAATCTCAAACTGCTACATAGGGTAAATCTTGGTTGAAACCAGGAGACTGGTTATGCTTTAGTTTAGTGGATTGTGGTATCATAGTATTGGTAATTAATGTATTCTGGCCATAATCCCAGACATTTGAATCTATGCCTCATCAACTATTATCTGTAGATACAAAGAATAGGTTCCAAGCCCCCCCAACCCCCAGAATGTTAGGACCCCAGCAAAGTACTCTCAAGTTCAGTGATTCAGTTTCAGTAAGATGCAGTTCTGAACAGATGAAACCAGGGCAGAGACCATGTGTATACTGGTCACTGTTACAGTCCCTAGCTCCTATTCCAGAGGTTGACTCATAATGGATATTCAATGAATCCTTTTTGAATGAATGAATGTAGGCTATGAAGGCATCTCCGTTCCGTGCTTAGGCTTCAGCCCAGATTCTCCAGATGTTGGGCCAGTGGCAATGCCACCCATTTCAAATATTTTTGTGCTAGTTATTTTATTCATTCCACAAATATTTATTGAGGGCCTACTGTGTACCAGGCACATTTCTGACTACTTGCATCCATAAATGAATAAAACAAGTAGAGATGTCTGTCCTCATGAAGATTATATTTTAATAAGTGGTAGAAAAAATGATAAACATAAAAATAAATGAATTGCATAATTTCTAAAAAGTGATAAATTCTATAGGTGGGTTAAATTTTTAATTAGTGTGGTTAGAATAGGGGTCATTGGGAAGGGCTTCATTGAACAAATACTTGAAGGAGGAGAGGGAGTCAGCTAAGTGAATATCTGGAGGAAGAGTGTTCCAGGCAGAGGAATTCCTAAAGTTGGAGTCTCTGGGTTATACCAGAAAAAACAAGGAGCCAGTGTGCCTCAGTAGAGTAAGGGGAAATTATCAGGACTATTAGGCATTGTGGTCAAAGAGTTAATGAGGTGGGGCTCAGATCACATAGAGCTTTGGAGGACATGAAAGGAGTTTGATTTTATTCCCAGTGACACTATCAGACTTTTAGCAGTCAAAGTGATCTTTTTAAAACCAATGTTGAAATAGATGTGGGGGACATAAGTAGAACAAGGGAGACTTATCTAATGCAATATTCAAGACAGGGATGATCGTTACTTGGACAAAAGTGAGAAGTGGTTGAATTTTGGATATATTTTGAAAATAAGGCCAACAAGACTGATTAGATATGGGGTGAGAGAATAAAAGAGGAGTGAAAGATGAAGCCAGAGTTTTGGGCTTGAGCATCGAGAAGATGCTACATTTTTAGCTGGATTCTGTTTTGTAAAGGAGAGCTTTGCTTTTTTTTATTTTTATTTTTATTTTTTAAATCAACGGGATGAACTGCTCTTTCTACTAAAAGCTTAATTCTTTCCCTTTAATTACTGAGTATCCAAATAAGAAGTTGGTTTAATAGTTACTTCTAATTATGGAAACTTTTTGTTTTTCTTAAGAGAAGGTTTTTGTTGCTGTTTCAAAGGAGAAATAACAGCATGTTTGTTAGCTGAAGGGAATGATCCAGCAGAGAAGGAGTCATTGATGGTATAGGAAAGAAAGAGGAGAACTACTGGATTGAGTCCTTGAAGGGGAAAGGCAATGGATTTGGATACACATAGGGAAAGAATATACAGAAAATTCATTTATAGTAACAGTCAGAAATGCAGAATAAAGGACACAGATGCTGGTAGGTGGTTAGATGCATTTGGGAGAACCTGTAGATGTTTATTCTGATTGCTTTATTTTTTGAGTGAAGTATGAGCAAGGCCAAGAATGGGATGCACAAAATAGAGATAAAGATAGGGCGAGATATTGGTAATGATAAGTCCTAGGCAGGAACAGTGGAGCAGTGGAGGACATAACTTTTGATGAAGAGGCAGCCAAGGAACTCAGAGGTCAAAGTGTTGGAAGGATTATTGATTTGTACATTGGCAATAAGAAATGAGACAATAGTATTGGGGAGAGGGACAGTGAACCAGGAGATGAAAGTGTCAATAAAGGACATGGAGCCACCCATGGACAGTAGATGACAACATTGCGGGGTACTGTGTAATTTCCTATGATAACATTGAATTCAAAGCCAAGGATTTAAAGAGAGGAATGAGAATGAGTGGTCCAGAAGTGGCAATGAGGAGCAAGGACACTGCCTCACCTCCAGGCTCAGTGAAGTGGGCTGTAGGAAAGCAATTTCCTCAGGAGCGAGCCAAGTTTCCAAAATAATTTTGTTAGCAATTTAATTATGATATGCCTTAGTGTAGGATTCCTCATGTTGCTTGTTCTTGGGATTTTTGGAGCTTTGTGCATTTGTGCACAAATAGTTTCCCAGTCTTCATTCTCTTCTGCTTCTTCAGGAATTCCAATTACAAGTATATTAGACCACTTGAAGTTTTCTCACAGCTCACTGATGATCTGCTCTTTTTAGTTTTTTCCCCCCAGTCTTTTGTCCTCTCTGTGTTTCAATGTTGGGTAGTTTCTGTTTCTACTAAGTCTAATAATCTTTTCTTCTGCAATGTATAATATGCCATTAATCCCATCCAGTTTATTTTTCTTTTCACATTGAAGTTTTCATCTCTAGAGTTTGATTTGTATCATTTTATTTTCCATATCTCTTCTACCACATGGTCTAGTTTCTTGAGCATGTGAAATATAGTTATAGTAACTCTTTTAGTGTTCTTGCATACTAATTCCACCATCTGTGTCATACCTGGGCCAATTTTTTATTGTCTTTTTTTTTTTGTCATTATGGGTCATATTTTCCCAATCTTTTCCCCACCTGGTAATTTTTTATTGTATATTAGATACTGTGAATTTTACCTTATTGGGTGCTGGATATTTTTTCTAGTCATGTAAGTATTAAGTTTTGTTCTGAGACATGGCTACTTGGAAACAGCTGTAATCTTATCAGGTCTTGCTTTTAATGTTTGTTAGTTGGGACCAGAACAGTGTTTAGCCTGGGCTTAATTTTCCCCACTACTACTAAGGCAAAATCCTTCTGGATATTCTACCCAGTGCCCAGTGAATTATAAGGTTTTTCAATCTGGCTGGAGGGACCAGGCACTATTTCTGGCCCTGAGTGATTTCTAGGTGCTGTTACTCTAATCTGCTGGTGATGCTTTCCCTAGCCCTGGGTAGTACCTTCACATGCATACACTGATTAGTACTCAGCTGAAGACTGGAGTGGGAACCCTCTGGTTCTCCATAGTTCTCTCTGTGTGTAGTTTTCTCCTTGCTTGGTCTTACTAAGTCCACAGCTTCATTTCCGCAACTTAGGGAGGCCCTTGCCCTCTGCCTGGTTCCTCTCCCTGCTACACAGCCTGGAAGCTCACTCCAGGCTGTAGGGTGGAGGGGGCAATTCTAGAACTCAATTGTTTTCCATCTCTCTGGGATCACTATACTTTGTTGCTGATGACCACTCTCCTGAAAACCGTGTTTTATATATTTTATCTGTTTTATTTTTTGGTTGTTTCAGGCAGATAGATGAATTCTGTTGTGCTGAAAATAAAACAGACTTTTAAAAAAGGGGGGTGCAGAGCAAATTTATTGCACTAAAGTTGCATTAATGCAGGAGCAGCACCAAAAGAGGTTTCTGCTCAAAGGGGTGAGCTGGGGGAGCAGCTTATATGACTGCTTGAGACAAAGGGAAGGTGTGGGGAAACGGGGAGGGATAAAGGGTACGTGATTTATGGTTAATACATGTGTCTGTGAGCTGTGGGGGCTGCGTGGGCAGGGTGTCCTTGAGGCCCAGTTAATCAGCAGGCAGGATGTGGATGTAGGATTGTAGCCATCTGGTGAAGGTCAGCAGGCCCTGCAGGTGTCAGCTTGAATGCTTTGTTACAGTTCTTCCTCTCAGGCTGGGGCAGGGCATTTTATCACCACCCCAAAGGATTGTTGGTATATCAGCCTGCTTCAGCTAACCTCCATTTCTTCTTTATAACTCCCTGGAAAAAATGGAAGCTCAAGCAAATCAAGATGGTTAGTAAATTCACTTACCATTCCAATCTCACAATTCCATCCCTGACACTATATCCTGGTCAGAGTAGAAGTCAAAGTAACTTTGTTATGGTTCAACTCTTCATTTGTTGAAATGGTATATTAAAATCGTATGGATTAGCTAATTCGATTATCTGACCGAAGGCAGGATTGTGAGGGCATGGGACTTGGAAAGAGTAATTCTGGAGAGAAGTGGGGCTAACGGTGAGGTGGAGGCAGCTAAGGCCAGCCTGAGAAGACTGGAGTTTGGGAGACGACTGATAGTACCAGTCCACACTGCATGGGCCAGTCTGAAGAAAAGCTTCATTTTTTAGATCTTTAACCATTTAAAAAGATGAAATTATCAGCCTTACAAATAGAGTTGTTCATCTTAGGATGCTCACGTACCTTTTAGTTTTCTACCACAAATCTAGACAAAGATGAACAGCCAATTTGTTTTGTTTTTGGTTGTGGCTATTGTGAGGTATGGTGAAGAGAAAGTACTGCATTTATAGTCATTCTTCTGTAAAGTGTTTCTAGTTCATTGTTTCTGTTGGAAAAAAGGACAGCAACCCCTTTCCCCACCCCCCGTCTCCACATGGCTGTCATTACCATCAAGCAGGGAAATGAGGAGAAAGAGCAGATCAATTATAAAAACAAAGAAACATTATCTTCAGTGCTGCATGAAAGTATTTATGTACACATAACCAGAAGGTTACCCCACACAGGGTAGGATGGGAGTTCTCTTGATTTTTCCCCTACCCACATTCCTTTTAAGAAATAGGATGCCCTACTCATATGCTATATTTCATAAGTGAGAATTGGGAACTGGTATCTTCTCTCTGGATATGATGAGCTATTCAATTTACTATTTTGTTAGAGGACTAGGAAAGAAGGCATCGGAAACCAGGAGACTGGATTGAATATGCCAACACATAATCTTATTGATGCCCTGAAATGTAAGTTAAAAGGAAGAAGTGGGACCTAGGATTGATTTTCCATTTCATGGTTCTATTCTCAGTGGGTAGAACGTACTTTTACTGCACAGCAAGTGGGATGAACTGGTGGGTGTCACCGAGTGGCTCAAACTCCCATTCAGCAATGTAGGTCACATTAAAGTAGCTCTGGATGAAGCTGGGCACCTCTTTTAAGCCCAGTGACATAGTAGCCCATGGTCCCCTTTTGGCACCATTCTGAAAAAGACATGTGGGGATTTTTCCAGTGCAAAGCTGGCCAGATCTGTGCAGCTGTTATCCTCCACGGCTTGGATGCAGGGCTTTTTACTCCAGATGGGCCCATGGGAGGTCACATCATATGCTGTATTCACATATAACATATGAGGTAGCAATCCATGGAACGGAGGCTGGTCTGAGCATTATCAAAATCATGTACAATGGGACTTTCAGGCCTGGCGTTGACATTATTCATTTCATCATCATAAGCACAGTTAAAATCTGCAGTGTGAAGCCCCTCATACTTGGTAGGCACCTGGGTTATAAGCTGACCTGATGGATGCTTGGTGTTGCTGTAATATCTGACAGGTAATCCCAATTCTTATGGAATACCTCTGTTGGTAGCAACCCCTCTGCCAAGGTTTATGTATTTGATAGACTGTAAAGGCACAATTTGCAGGGGCTCAAATCAGGCATGAAAAGTTGAAACATGCTAGACTAAGCCACATGATTAGTGTTTCTTTTTTTTAAATGTACAAATGAAACAAATGAAAATTCTTGACTATTAAAATATTTTTAATATTTGTAATGAATGCTTACTTCTTCTATAAGAAGTGGGGATTCAGTCTTGGGTAGACTTCAGATGTCTAAAGATTCTGAAAAATTGACCAGAATGATCATTTGGCAGGATATCAAGCACACACACGCACACTGTCTATTGATTTTCATTCAGATACTCATTCAGCAACTATTTATTGAACTTCTATTTTTGTACTGTGCTAAATACTTGGGGTGTAAAGATGAACAAGACACTCCTGGTCTTTGGAGTTTTTATATCTAGTAAGATGTAATTGGAGTGGTAATTTTTACTTGCTGTATAGATTTTAAAATTACCTTAGCTGCATTGATCAGATCATAGAAAAGTAGAGAGTGTGAATTGTGAAGTGAGTTTTAATCTCGCTCTTTGGAGAACCGATTCTGTAGGTAGATCTGAGAAAAGTAAAGGTTGGGAGGCATCTGTGTTATTAAGCAATTGAGTTCTGAGTCACTTTATGCCTTAGGGGACACAAGTAATTTGCTTTCCTGGAGTGGGAGCAGATCTGCCTTCCACTCTCCTGACTTTTTTTTTTTCCAGGCAGTTCAGAACATTTTTAGGTGATGACTAATACCAAGGTGATGCCTTCACCTTCCTCACGTCATCTGATATTCACACCGAGGGGAGATAGCCAGGGAGTGGTTTTTTTTTTTTAAAAACAGCAACATTATACTTTAATCTAACATTATGCCAAAACATTGTTAAATTTCCAGGAATTTTATACATTCTTTAAGTATTCATATGAACCTTTTACTCATACAATTTTCATTAACAGAGGGTTACAGGATCCCTTTTTATTTTATAACAGTTTCTAAACACTTTCCATTTAACTTATAACATATTAAATGAACCCCATTATTTTATTACTTCACTTTTTTCAAGGTGAAAGAACAAATTTTTTGCAATAATTTGAAATAAAAAGATACTTTTCAGGATTTGACTTTGAGAAAGCAAAACGTTAAAAGTTGTCAGGTTTGAACATTGTTTTTTAAAAAGTGATAAGATTTGTTTCTCTTAAACAACCAAGGAAATGCTAACGTTGAAGTACAAGAAGCCATTTTGATAAAACAGACTTTCTTCTTTGTGTACTGATTATTCAGGAGAAAAACTCTTTATAAACTTTTACTAAAACAGACCAACGACTTGAGAAACTTTGTCACATTAACAGAAAAAGAACAAAATTTTAGTTTTACATTATTATATTATTTGATTTTAAAGCTTTTAAATCTTTATAGATGGACCATCAAATCTTACTCAACTTTAACCATAAAAATTCCTTTTCCATGAACCTTCTGACTTTCTGTATTCATTCAGGTTTTGTCCCACATTTTACTCTTTCTTAATAACAGGTAGTGGTTTATTTCCAGGCTACAGACTTCAGCTTCAAACAGGTTGAGTTCCTTGTCCAAGGTCACCCTTGATGAGCTGTTGGAACAAGGGCTCAGATTTAGGTCTTCTGAGCCCAAAGCCAACTAACCTTATTTCAGCTGAAACTAAAGTTTTCTGAGGAAGGCAGCTTTCCGATGTTGCCCCTGCCAATTTTAGGAGCAGCAAAGGGTTTCGTTCCCACAAAACCCTGTGACCTTCTTTCTCCTCTACAGCAGGCTGTGGAGAAGCAGGATGGGCGACGAGAAGTGGGGATGACTTGTCCTGTGTTCTCTCTTTCTGTCTTGAAATTTTGGTTTTGAAGGGGGAAAATACTTCCCGAGCTGCGGGCACCAGAGAAGTGTTTTTTTTGTTTTTTTTTAAATTCCTTTATCTCACGTCAAATAGATAGGCGTCATGTTCCCCTTTTACAGCTGAGGAAACTGAGCCTTGGAAGGTTGAAATAATGTGCTCCCGGTTCCACAGTGTTTCTGCTCAGGTCACATTGGCCTTCAAGTGACACACTAGACCCTTACGCAGGAGGAAAGAAGGGAAGCAGGTTAGCAGAGGGAGTGAGAAGAAGGGGGTGAATTAGTAGTGATACTGGAAGGCAGGAGGGTGGGAGTAGCTGGAGGGGGAGGGAGAGAAATCCTCAGCGTCTTTGCTATCTGTGAATATTTTTACTCAAGTTCTGGCTTCTCCCCCCGGCAGAATCATTCTCTCTTTATGTCCTTCCTTCACCTTAGAAGTTATATAATTCTGTGCTCTTTTTGTGGATACAATTATAGGAAACGTCTTAAAAATACAATTCGCTAGAAAAGAAATTATTTTAAGCCAAGTATTTATATAACATACATCACCTTAGTGATTAAGTCCTAAAATTAAAATCCCAATGAAGGGTTTTAATTCACAATTATAGCAGGTTGATCACACGGCTGATATCACTTCTGATGTCTTGGATCCTCATCGTACTTTTTAATAAGGAGCTCAAATGGTTCCAGCGGGTGTCTGCTCAGCAGCACGTGGCTAAGAGCAGACAGGCTGCTTTTGCACCCTGGCTTTTCTCCAGCCATGTGGCCTGACGCAAGGTTCTTAACCTCCTTTAACTTCATACTTACCTACAAAATGGGGGTAATTTCTACCTTACAGGGATGTCGTAAGAATGAAGTGACATTCGTAACCTGGGGTCTAAATGTAGGATCTTGTGCAAAATACGAGGTCAGAAACTATTTTCCTCTTTCCTTCCCACAGGATGGAGGATTGGTTTCAATCTTGTTGCCTCATTTTGCAAATGAAATAGAAACAGAAGTGAAGGATTTACCAAATTTCCCAGCAGAATCCAGTCCTATTAACTTCCAATTTGCTGTTCTTGCTACAGACTGTTAAACTTGGACTTACAGGCAGCGCTGAAACCCTGTAGGAAGGAGTAATCCTGTTTTTAGGCTGTGAAAGGCTGCTGATTCTGCGTTTGACATTTTCTGAAGCCCCATGTTTGAGCGGGAAAAGCGCTAGCTCTCCTTCCGGCTCTCGCTGGGGAGCTATGTGACTGACTTTGGTCAAGTCATTCAACCACTCTGGGCCTCGAGGCTTCTGTAACATCTCTTTACAGAAGAGATGCCTTTTACCCCTCTTTCAGGACTTATTTTCCTTCTTATTCTATTGTTATGTGTGTACTTGTCTGTTTCCACGACTAGGCCCAGTTCACCCATATCTTGCACAGTGTCTATTCCAAGGCCTCTGGGTCTGCTTGTCTTCTCTTTAGGCAGCACCGGAAACCGATCCTGAGATCTAATGGAGTAGAGAGAGGCGCTCAATCTCTTACGGCACCTCAGCTCCCGTGGGGGCCAGCTCGCCATGCGGGCCAGCCTGCTTTTCACCAGGAGGCCCCGGGAATTGAACCCTGAACCTCCTATAGGGTATACGGGAGCCCAGTCACTTGAGCCACATCCGCTTCCCAGCAATCAGTTTTAATCATCAGCAAGTTGACTGTGGAGTGCCTTTCAAATCAGTACATGCAAAGGTCAAAGGGTTTCTAAAATTGTATGACTATCTCTTTGGGCCAGTCTATATCTGTTTATTCACAACTTTAAAAAAATGTTTAAGCGTCAAATGATGTCCACTAGAACTGAGAGCAATGGATGCTTTTTGGCATTTGACCTCCATAAAAACCATGATTTTCTTTGAAAGGCTTTATGCCACACTCTGCTACTTTGAGGTCAGATTCTAATGTGCTGATGCTCCCGTTCTTCTTTAAAAACACTCAGCATAGAACTACAAAATACATTAGCTTCATGCTTAAATGTCACCCTTATTTTATTTTAACTGTTATAACCACTGAGAGCAAGGGTTATTGTCTCAGCTACCCCAGAAAGTTTCAGAGATCGAAAGAGATTGGATTTAGGAGACTTTTTCTCCCTTCTTGATCCTTAATTGGCTGCAAACATTTGTGGGCCATATGGTTGTTTCTTAACATTGTCTGGTGGATCGATATGATGCTTTCATGCCCTTTAGATTAGAAACTTCTGGCTTTAAATCCCCTAACACACACCTTAGGATTAGAGCTGAAGTTTCTTGTGCGGCCGTGACCACCCCGTGCTGGGTCACACTTCTCAGGTCACATCAGTGATTACTCAGGGGCGGTAGGAGCCTGGCATCTTTAAAGGGTAAGCCACGGGGCCTCTCCATCATCTCAGCTGCGCCTGTCCTCCCTCCCTCACCGAGTCAGGTATAAAGCATGTGTCAATGTAACAACAGCAGGCCAGACGAAAGGCTGCCAGGCAGGCATTAAATTTAAACCTTTGGGGAGAATGGAGGGGAGCAGTGCGGTGGCTGCGGAAGCTGTAAAGCTCTTTTCTTTGCAAGTTTCGGTTTTTGTTGCAAAACAGTGCAGGCTGGCCACATGTGAATCACCCTGTCCAGTGCAGAAGACACTGAGGCAATTAGAACAAAGGCTACTCTTGTGTACGGCTACTGGCTTCATATTGCAGGCTACCTTGGAATGGTTTATGATAAAGTTCAGATCAGTTCAGTTAATGACGCCATGGGGTCCAGAAGAGGGGCAAGTTTTCAACACATTCATCAGACCAGTGACCGAGGGCTGATCCTCTCGACCTTGAGATGATAATAGGTGATATTTTCCTGGTCATAAGAGCCATAAAATTGGACCCTGGATCATCACTGCTTTGTTTTTATTTTATTTTATTTTTATATACTTAAAATTTTATTTAAAGATACTTAGATTACATTAATGTTACATAAAAAATATAGGGGATTCCCATATGCCCCGCTCCCTTCCCCTCCTACATTTTCCCACATTAACAACATCCTTCATTAGTGTGATACATTTGTTACAATTGATGGGCACATTTTGGAGCGTTGCCATTAAGCATGGATTTTAGTTTACACTTTTTCTCGCAAATTTTTGTAAGTTATGACAAGATATATAATGGCCTGTATCTGTCATTGCAATGCCATTCAGGACAATTCCAAAGTCCTGAAAATACCCCCAAATTACACCTATTTTTCCCTCTCCCTCCCCACAGAATCTCCAGTGGCCATTGCCTCCACATCAATGAAAAAAGTTCTTCCATTGCTAGAATCACAATAAGTCTATAGTAGAATAACAGTAAGTCTACTCTAGTCCATCGTTCATTCCCCAATCCTGATGATTCTGGGATGGTGATGCCCACTGGGGGTTTAGATCCCTTGGGGCAGATGGATGGCACTATCTTGCTTATAGTTGCAGACTCTCTGTTCCTTGAGATGGTTGCTGTCCATCATCATCTCCTAGTTAGTTATTCTGGGTGAATCCAATGAACTGGAGAGTAAGTGTTGCAACTCTGTTGAGATTTGGGGCCCAACTGGCACATGGACTGTTTTAGAACATGCTGGGCATATTTTCTTCTGATTTTTTAAAAAAATTCAGGTCTCTGAAAAATATATGATGGGATTATGAATGATTGCATTTATACATGTGGATATGGCATGTGTGTTTGAAGACAGACAGACAAGAGAGAAAGCTGATTTAGCCCAGAACTTCATAGAAAGCAGATTTTATTAACACAGATTTAACTTGTTTGTTAATAGTTCGTGTTCTATTACTTTTATATTTTGAATGGCAGGCCCCAAGCTTGATAGCCCTCCTGTGAGGAGGAAGCCCTAACTGACTCATATGGAGAGACTTCGTGGAGAGAATCTCTAATCCCCAGCTGAAAACCAGCATCGACTGCTATGGATGAGTGAAGACCTTGCAGAGATTCCAGTCGCCACCTTTGGGTCTTACAGTTGAACCCCAGGTAGAGTTAGCAAAGAGAAGCCTCCCTCACTATATCCTGTCTGAATCCTGATCCACAGGAACCATGAGAGATGCTTTTAAAAATGATTCTTGTTGTTTTAAGCCACTATGCTTTGGTGGTTTTGTTATGCAGCACAGGACCGGAACATCAGAGCTTTGAGTCTTCTTTGGAGAACTATGGGGTGCTTTTGACATCTGATTTTCATAAGGGTCCTTCTTTGTATGGGGTGCATATGTTGGCAAGACACAACTAGCCACCTGACCACTTTTGTTTCTAGGAGGTCAACTCCTTTTCCTGCTTCTAAAGTATTTGCAGATAGGGCATTTTCTAAGAAAACTTCCTTGAAGCTCTTGGGTTGATTTAGGTGCCATTTCTCTGGGCTGCCATAGCGATCTGTCAACAGTGGTCACACTTGGATGTAATTGGCAGTTTACTTGCCTTTTCTTCGTACTAGACAGCAAGTCTCAGACAGCATGGGCCCTTTTACCTTGACTTTGTGTTTAGAGTGCAGAGCCCCATTTCTGGCCCAGGTGCTTCATAAATTCTTACCACGCCATTGTGCAGTTAGGATGCAGTTGACATGCCCTGGCTCAAAGAATGATGGAAGAGAGGGAAAGAATTTCTAGAAGTAGGGTAGCATGAAATATTAATTTATAAGTGGAATTCCAGACAGAATATTTTTAACAAAATTCTGAAGAGAAGCTTCCTTCTTAGAACGTATGTAAATCCTTACCGTCCTCCATAGAACATAAAAGAGTCATTAATATGAGTTGGCATCTAGAGGGACAGTGAAGTGTTTAATTGTTGGTGGACTTCTCCAGAAACTTTAGCTCTCTCATAGGACAGTACTGCTGGGAGCCAGGAACAGTAGATAGGCTAGGGCAGTAGCTCTTAACCAGGTGTCCGTGAGCTAGAATAGAAAAAAATCAACTTAATTATTAGCTTTATTTTCTCTGACCTCTAACTGAACTCTAGCATTTCCTTCACTTATGAATGTATGCAATAAGTAAACTACAGTAGTATTCATTTCACCTGACTGGCAAAGGGCTCCGTGGAACAAAAAACGTTCAGAACTCCTGGGCTAGGGAGACTAGAGTCCCATAACACTGCCTTCTTAACTTTTGGGTGAAATGGAGGAGAAGCCTTAGTCTTCAGCTCTTCATGATCTCAACACTTCATAAACGTTAGTGTGCCTCAAATGCATCTGAAGATCCTGTGAGGAATGCAGAGCCCCAGGCCCAGGTGCAGACTCTGAAACATTAGGTTGGGGATGAGCCTGGAACGTATATTTGAAAAAACTTTTTATTTTTAAATAATTTCAAACTTACAGGAAAGTTGCAAAAATAATCCAGAAACAACAAATAGAACTTCAACATACCCTCCATCCAGAAATGCAGATTTACCAACTTAGCATTTTGTTATACCATTCTATTTATCATTCTATATCTATCATCTATCTATCCATCCCTATCTATCTCTCTCTCTAGCTCGCTCTCTCTCTCTCTATCTCTCTCTCTCTATATATATCTCTATCATCTATTTTCTAAACATTTTAGAGTAGGTTGCATACATCAAGCCCCTCTAACACTTAATACTTCTGTGTACATTTCCTGAGAACAAGAACTCTCACTTAGGTAACCACTTTAAGTATAGCTATCAAGTTCAGGAAATTTAACATTGATATAAGGTGTACAGTCCATATTCCATGTTTTTCATATGTCCCAACAGTGTCCTTTTGGGCATTTCCTCCTACATATTTAGATCCAGTCTAGGACCTTGTATTGCGTTTAATTGTCACTGTCTCTTTTTTAAAAATTGTGATAACATATATATATATATATATAACATAAAATTTCCCATCTTTTTAAAAAATTGTGATATATGTTTATATATATATGTTTATATATCTATGTATATAAAACATAAAATTTCCAAAGCATTCCATTTAGTAGGATTCATCACATTTACATCGTTGTGCTACTGTCACTACCGTCTATTACCAAAACTTTTCCTTCACCCCAAACAGAAACCCTGTACCCATTATGCATTAACTCCCCGTTCTTCACCACTGCCTCTCCCCACCCCCACCCCTGGTAACCTGGACTCTACTTTCTGTCCCCGTGAATTTGAATAATCTAGTGGAATTATACAATATTTGTCCTTTTGTGTCTGGCTTATTTCACTCAACACGATGTCATCAACTTTCCTCCATGTTACAGCACATATCAGAACATTATTCCTTTATATGGCTGAATACTCTTCAATTTTATGTATATAGCACATTTTGTTTATCCATTCACCTGTTGATGGAAACTTAGGTTGCTTCCACCTTTTGGCAATCATGAATAATGCTGCTATGAATATTGATGTGCAAATATCTGTTCAAGCCTGCTTTACATTCTTTTGGCTATATATCTAAAAGTTTCTTGCTAGGTCATATGATAGTTCTAGGTTTAACTTTTCGAGGAAGCACCAAACAGTTTTCCACAGTGACTGCATCATTTTTCATTAAAACAATGTGTGGGTGTTTTAGTTTGCTAAATGCTGCCAAAGCAATATACCAGAAATTAGTTGGCTTTTACAGTGAAATTTATTAGGTTCAAAGCTTACAGTTCTGAAGTTGTGAAAGTTTTTAAATCAACACATCATCAGATGCTTTCTCACCGAGCTGCAGGCATATGGCGGGACGCAAGCTGGTCAGCTCATCTCTCCCTTCTCCTCTGGGCCTTGCTGCCTTCAGCTTTGGGTTGCTCTGGCTGTGGCTTTTCTGTTTCTTGGGTTCATCAACTTTTGGAGGCTTCTCTCTGGCTCTGCAGCCTTCTTTCTATGCCTGCGGCTTTTTATTCCTCCATTTATAAAGGATTCCAGTAAGAGGATTAAGACCCACCCTGGGTCATGCAATCTAATCAAAGGCCTTTAACTGAGGTAATTGAATCAAAAGATTCTACCCACAATAGGTTTACAAACACAGGAATTTATCAGCTCCAAGAACAGAATATTCTCGGGTCCAGAAAAGTTTCAAACTGCCTCAATGGGAGCTCCTGTTTCTTTGCATTCTTGTCAGCACTTGTTATTTTCTGTGTTTTTAAAATAATAGCTATTTTCATGTTTGCTAGGGGTTATGTAATTGTGATTTTGATTTGCATTCCAGAATGTGCATTTTTGAACAACCTCCACAGTTCATTCAGCTACCAATGATCTAGGGAACAAACTTCAAAAAACAAAACAAAACAGGACAAGAAACATAGTAAACTGGAGAATAAAATTTCCTTCCAGGGTACTTGATGGAAATTGGGCCCAAGAAACTCTGGAAGGTTCTTGAAGTGATTAAATAAATTGTGAACAGATACTTGATCCTTGAATTCCTAGCTGGGAGTATGTTGAAGATTATTGGAAAATTACTGTTAATATCTGACTTTCCTGGGTTGGATATAGGATTTACTATAATGTTTTGATGACATGTTACATATTTAAAGTTTGTAGTGAGAACAAAGAGTGAATTTGGGGTGCATTTCTTCTCATGTTCTCTTTTCCTGTTATCCCTAACCCTGGGTAACTATTTCTTGATTATCTCACTGTGTCTCCCTAACTGCAACATGTGTTTCCTCCTGACTTTGTTGCCATCACATAAGTCCTACCAGAAAATCTCCAAGAGAAATTTATCTCAAGAAAGAAAGATATGACTGTGATGTCTAGAAGTTTGATCCCAATCCAAGGGACATTCAAAGATTTCTGAGCTAAAGGACTGGATGTTTACAGCATGGATGCTTTGATAACTTTTGGCTTTTAACTTCAATCATTGAAAATATAGTAAAAAAAAATCAACCAAATAAACAATAATTAAATACCATACTTTAGCTCTGTTTTTGGAACTGGCCCTCTGCTTTGGTGGTCAAGACATTTATCATCAAAGTTTCACATTTTCAAATGGCATCATTTATACATGACTGCATTCTCTCAATACGGTATCTTGCTTTCATTTAATGTATTCTAGTTTCTAATGCTATGAATATTCTAATTCTTTCATTTTTATGAGATCATATGATATTTTCTATATGGCTTATTTCACTCCAGATGATGTCTTCAAGGTTCATCCATGTTGTAGTGTGTATCAGAAATTCATTAATTTTTATGACTGAATAATATTCTATTGTATGTATATACCACGTTTTGTTTATCCATTCATCTGTGGGTGTGCATGTGGATTGTTCCTACCTTTTAGTTATTGTGAATAATGCTGCTATGAACATTGGTGTACAAATATATGTTCTAATCCCTGATTTTAATTCTCAGCATTGCATACTTAGAAATGGGATTGTTGGGATCATATGGTAATTCTATGCTTAACTTTCTGAGGCACCACCAAACTGTTTTCCACAGTGGTTGCTCCATTGTACATTTTCACCAACAATGAACACATTTTTGCTATTTCTCCACATCCTCTATAAATGTTCCTTATTTTCCTTTTTATAAGTAGTAGCCATTCTAGTGAGTATTAAATAGTACCTCATTGTGGTTTTGATTTGCATTTCCCTAATGGCTAATTATGGTGAACATCTTTTCATGTGTGTATTTGTCAACCAAAGGGGTGCTGATGTAAAGTACCAGAAATCCGTTGGCTTTTATAAAGGGTATTTATTTGGGTAGAAGCTTACAGTTACCAGGCCATAAAGTGTAAGTTACTTCCCTCACCACAGTCTGTTGCCACATGTTGGAGCAAGATGGCTGCCAATGTCTGCAAGTGTTCAGGCTGCCTCTTACTCTTAATGCTCTGTGGTCCCAGCTTCTTCCAATATCAGCTGCAGGCTTGGACAAGTCTTGTCTCTCTCCTGGGGCTTGTTTCTCTCTTGACTCAGTTGC
>JAQZBX010030188.1:0-26949 GCA_029593785.1 Cabassous unicinctus | reverse complement strand
TTTCTGCTGTTGTTCTTTCATTCCACCTCTTTAATTTGGTTTCCAGTTTTTCTTGTTTGTATTTCTCCCTCTCTCCTATTTTCTCTGTATACATTCTCTTTTTTACTTTTTTTTTCTCTCTTTTCTGTTTTCTTTTCCCCTCTTCTCACCATTCCAGCATTTTAATTCATTCTATATATTTTTTCTCTATTCTGTTTCTTGTTTCATTGTTTCTATTTCACTTTTCTAATCTTATTCCTCTGTGCTTCTTACTCATGTTAATTTTTCAATTTCCTAGGTTTGTACATTTGCTCTCCTACCTTCTACTATTACCATTACTATTATTCTGTCTTCCTATCTCTTTCCTTTTCTCTGGTCCTATTTTTTTTTTTTCTTTCAAAGGAACAAAGGCAGATCTCTCTCACAAAAAAAGGCTGAGTAGGGGCAAGATCCTGCCCGAGGAAGCTGTTTTGGGAACCCACAGAGCAGGAGGCTTCAGGCCACTGATCTGGAGAGAGATGGACAAAGAGATAAATTCCTCAAGGTGCTGATGGCTTGATTCTTGGTTACTGTGTTTCCTCTTCCTTGATTTCCCGTTTTCTGTGTATACGGATTTTGTATACCAATGCTATCTCTTTTCCTTCCCTTATCATTCTATCTTCTGCTTTCTGTTGTTGTTCTTACATTTCACCTATCTTAGTTTAGTCCTCAATTTTTCTGGTTTTTATTTCTACCTTGTCTATCCTGTTTTCTTTCTTTTATTAACCTTTTTTCTTTTTGTCTTTTCTTTTCTCTTTCCCTCTCTCCTCATCATACTGGCCTTTTAATTTAGTCTATATATTTTTCTGTATTTTGTTTCCCATTTCATTGTTGGTACACAACTTTTTTATTCCTATGAGTCTACACTGCTTACATGAGTTAAATATTTCACTTCTAACAATAACTATTATTATTACTATTATCCTTTTACTTTTCTTACCTCTTTCACTTTCTCTGGCCCTAATTTTTTCCTCAAGGGAACATAGACAACAGCAATGAAATGCAATAAGAACAAAGTGTCAAAGAAAAAATTTAACACACACACAAAAACAGCAATTAAATAAAACCCTAGAGTAGAGAGAGAACCTAGTCAACTGAATAAACCCATCAAGATAATAAGATGACCAGAGGGCAACAAAAATTACAAACCATAATAAGAAACAGGAAGACATGGCCCAGTCCAATGAACAAACTAAAAACCAGGAAGAGGTGCAGAACACTGAACAACTAATCAAAGCTGTCCAAAAAATATCATGGACCTACTTAATGAAGTGAAGGAAGAGATTAAGGATATTAAGAAGACACTGGGAGAACATACTGAAGAAATTGTAAACATACATAAAAAGATAACAGATACAATGGTGATGAATGGCACAATCCAAGAAATCAAAAAGACACTGGAAGCACGTAACAGTAGATTAGAACAGGTGGAGGAAAGAATTAGTGATGTGGAAGACAGACATCTGAAATCAAACAGATAGTACAACAGATAGATAAAAAGATAGAAAAAATCCAGCAGGGACTTAGAGATTTGAATGACAACACAAAAGGCACAAACAAAGTCATTATAGGCATCCCAGAGGGAAAAGAGAAGGGTAAGGGGATTGAAGGAGTGTTGGAGGAAATAATGGCTGAAAACTTCCCAACCTTATTGAAGGAGATGGATGTACAAGTCCAGGAAGTGCAGCACACCCAAAACAGTATAAATCCCAAAAGGCTACTTCAAGAAATATACTCATCAAACTGTCCAAAGCTTAAGTCAAAGAGAAAATACTGAAAGCAGCAAGAGAAAAGAGAACCATCACATACAAGGGAAGCTCAATAAGGTTAAGTTCTGATTTCTCATCTGAAACCACGGAGACAAGAAGGCAGTGGTATAACATAGTTAAGGTGCTAAAAGAAAAAATTTCCAGCCAAGAATGCTCTGTCTAACAAACCTGGCATTCAAAAACGAAGGAGAGTTCAAATATTTACAGATAAGCAGAACTTACGAGAGTATGCCAATAAGAAACCTGCCCTTCAAGAAATATTAAAGGAAGTTTCAGCAAGTTGAAAGGAAAAATAGCAGAGAGAGTGTTGGAGGACAGTGTAATAACAACTAAAAAGACAAAAAGAGAAATAAAAACAACATATGCCATACATAAACCCAAAGAAAATACGGCTAATGTAAGTAATTCCTTCAGAGTAATAACACTGAAAGTTAATGGATTAAACTCACCAGTCAAGAGACACAGATTGACAGAATGGTTAAGGAAATATGACCCATCTATATGTTGTCTACAAGAACCCACGTTAGACCCAGGGATTCAAGGAGGCTCAAAGTGAATGGCTGGAAAACAATTTTACAAGCAAACAATAACCAAAAAAGGGCAGGAGTAGCTATACAAATATTGGAAAAATAGACTTTAAATGCAAAACTATTATAAGAGAAAAAGACAGACACTATATATTAATGACAGGGATAATCTTTCAAGAAGAAAGAACAATCATAAACATTTATGCACTTACCAGTGGTACCTCAAAATACATGAGGCAAACTGGAAAAACTAAGTGGAGGAATAGATGTTTCTAATGAAACTGGATGCTAAAATCCTCAACAAAATACTTGCTAATCACATTCAACAACACATCAAACAAATTACACACCATGACCAAGTGGGTTTCATGCCGGGTATGTAAGGATGGTTCAACATAAAATCAATCAATGTAATACACCACATAAACAGATTGAAAGAAAAAAAATCTCATGATCATCTCTACAGATACAGAAAAAGCATTCAATAAAATACAGTACCCTTTCTTGATAAAAACTCTGCAAAAGATAGGAATACAAGGAAAGTTTCTGAACATAATAAAGGGTATATATGAAAAACCCATAGCTAACATCATCTTCAATGGTGAAATCCTAGAAGCTTTCCCTCTAAGATCAGGAACAAGACAAGGATGCACACTATCACCACTCTTATTTAACACTGTGTTAGGAGAAATTGCTTGAGCACTGAGGCAAGGAAAAGATTTAAAGGGCTTTCAAATTGGAAAGGAAGATGTAAAAATTTCACTATTGCAGATGACATGATCCTATACATAGAAAGCCCTGAGAAATCTACAACAAAGCTTCTAGAACTTATAAAGGAGTTTGGTAAAGTCACAGGCTATAATATCAATGCTCAAAAATCAGTACTATTTCTCTACACCAATAACAAGCATATGAGGAGGAAATCAAGGAAAAAATACCATTTACAATAGTAACTAAAAGAATCAAATACCTAGGAATAAATTTAACCAAAGATGTAAAGGACTGATATCCAGAAAACAACACAACACTGTTAAAGGAAATCAAAGAAGACTTAAATAAATGGAAGAATATTCCCTGTTCATGGATAGGAAGACTAAACATCATTAAGATGTCTATCCTACCCAAACTAATCTACAGATTAATGCGATCCCAATAAAAATCAACACAGCATTTTTTAATGAATTGGAAAAACTAATTACAAAATTTATTTGGAAGGGTAAGAGACCCTGAATAGCCAAAAACATATTGAAAAAGAAAAATGAAATTGGAGGTATCACACTACCTGACTTTAAAACATATTACAAAGCTACAGTGGTCAAAACTGCATGGTATTGGCACAAGGATAGACATACTGACCAATGGAACTGAATTGAGAGTTCTGATATAGATCCCCACATATACAGTCATCTGATATTTGACAAGGCCACCAAGCCCACTCAACTGGGAGAGAATGGCCTCTTCAACAAATGGTGCTTGGTGAACTGGATATCTATATCCAAAAGAATGGGAGAGGAACAAAGTCTCACACCTTACACAAAAATCAACTCAAGATGGATCAAATATCTAAATATAACAGCCAAGACCATAAAGACCTTTGAAGGTAATGTAGGGAAGTATCTACAGGACCTTGTAATAGGAAATGGTTTCATGAACTTCACACCCAAAGCATGAGCAGCGTAAGAACAAATAGATAAATGGGATCTCCTCAAAATTAAAAACTTTTGCCTCAAAGGACATTATTAAGAAAGTAAAAAGGCAGCCTACCCAATGGGAGAAATATCTAGCAACCACATATCTGATACGAGCCTAATATCCAGCATATATAAAGAAATTCTACACCTAGAAAAAAAAAAGACAAAAAACCCATTTTAAAAATGGGCAAGCGACCTGTAAAGGCATTTCTCCAAAGAAGAAATACAAATGGCTAAAAAACATATGAAAAGATGCTCAACATCACTAGCTATTAGGGAAATGCAAATCAAAATTACAATGAGATACCACCTTACATCCATTAGACTGGCAACTATTAAAAGAACAGAGGATTATAAGTATTGGAAAGGATGTGGAAGAATGGAACCCTCATCTACTGCTGGTGGGAATGTAGAGTGCTCCAGCCGTTGTGGAGGACAGACTGGTGGTTCTTCAAAAACTAACTATAGAACTGCCATATGATCCAGCAATTCCTCTGCTGGATATATACCCAGAAGAATTGAAAGCAAAGACACAAACAGATATATGCACACCAATGTTCATAGCGGCATTATTCACTAATGCAAAAAGTTGGAATCAACCCAAATGCACATCAAAAGAAAAATGGATAAACAAAATGTGGTACATACATACAATGGAATATTACTTAGCTGTAAGAAGGAATATAGTGCTAACACATGGGATAACATGGATGAATCTTGAAGACCTTATGTTGAATGAAGCAAGCCAGGCATTGAAGGATGAACAGTACATGACCTCACAGATATGAATTAAGCAAATTGAGCAGACTCAGAGAGCTATTGTCTGGAAGATAGGTTTACAATAAATAAAAAGAGGGAAGAAGGTTGTGAGCCAACACCCATACTGACATAATCTATGGTAAGGTGAAAGTGTGTAGCTGCTTATTGAAGGGATATGACAGGAGAGTAGTGATATTATTGGGTTGGGTGGTACAGGTTTGACAGGTGGGTAGATTGGGGAGGGTGGGTTGGAGGGTCCAGGGAACTGGGGAGAGGGTTGGGAGAGGGACCAGGTGGACACGGGGGATTTGCAGGTATGTGGTTGAAAGTACAAATTTGGCAAAGCTCTTATGGCAATATGACAAGGAAAGGCTACTGATTTAGGGTGTTGGATGAGGGGCCTTTGGGGACAGGGTACACTGGAGCAGGCTTCTAGGGAGGTTGTGAGTGATCATTTTGTCATAATGTGTTTTTTTAAGGAAATTAAATATTTATTTGAATTTCTCCTGGTAACAGCACTCAACATATTAAGAGAAACAAACCAAGCTGTGAAATTTTGTTTTAAATGTAGCCATTTTTTAAAGGTGACTTTAAGTTGATTTTCTGTGTCTAATGGCAAAAGTGGTATATCTTCTATTTTAAAACTACCATTCAAAAAGTAGTACTTTAAGAAATATATACTATGATTAATATGATATGTTTTATAGACTGGATACACATATCTAAATGTCAATCTGAATTCTGGAAAAAATAGATATGTGTTAAAAATCACACTGAGCATGAAGGAGTTGGGCTCCCATCCTGGGGAGGACTGATTTGTTCATAAATAGAGAGGCGAGAGTCTCTCGAAAACATGGGTGGTTCCTAATAGGGGAGGACAAACCAGTGTGTCAAAACTTCAGTGTTGTTGCATGTAACTATGAATCTTGTCATCCAAGGAGTGAAGCCAGGGAACTACTGTGGGCCCTGAAGGGAGGGGAAGGGAAGAATAGAATAGATCAAACAGAGAGTATTTAGTGGGCAATGGAAGTGTTATACATGATCTTACAATGATGGACACAGGCCATGTTAAATATTATGAAAATTTATAAAACTGTACGGTCTAAAATGTAAACCATAACATAAACCATTGACCATGTTTAGTAGCTATGCGTCAGTATGTGTGTATCATTTCTAACAAAGGTACCATGCACATATAAAAAGGTATTAATATGGGCAGGAGGAAAAGGGTAGGATGTTGGGTATATGAGAGTCCCGTCCATTTTGTATGTGACTTTACTGTGACCTAAAACTTTTTTGTTAACAAAATGAAAAATAGTAAGACACTGGAGAATAAATGGAAGAAAATGCCACTGTACAGAAAGGACACCAGATATTACAGTGCTGAAAGGCAAAAGGTCAAAAAATTTTTTAAAAATATTTTTCATTATTTTTTAATAACCCAATCTTTTAATTTAATTTTACTTTTAGTTTTTAAAAATTTTATGTATTATATTCCTTATATTTAAACTTATTATTCCATTTTCCTATTAATTGCATTTGGCTATTTTAATGGCTTCATTTTTGAAGAAGCTTTGGATCACAGAAAGGTTATAATTGGGTTGGGGAAGATCATTGGTGTGGGGTGTCAATGATGGGGGATACATGGGAGGAAGTTCACCTGGGCATACATATAAGGTATATAAAAATGTTCAACTGTTCACAGGGCATTTTCACAGTGAGTGGAGAATCACACAATAACCAAAAGAATATTAAATTCCCATCCTGGAGAGCTCTGCCACATTCTTTAATGGACCAGCAACAGTCCCCCAAGTGCAGGGGCAATGACTGGCAAAGGAGGATGATCCACTGCTGGGCCCTTGATATTGATGACTATGCTTCTGAGTCTTTGATCTTGAAATTGAAAATTAGCCTATTGTTGTGGGGAGCCTAAGAGTTTGCCTCCTGAGAGGCTCCTTGTTGCTCAAATGTGGCCTCCCTCTAAGCCAAAAGCAGCATAAAAAAGCGTTACATTCCCTCCAGCGTGGGACATGACTCATGGGGAGGAACCTCCCTGGCACCAAGGGATTACTACCAAGCACCTACTAGCAAAGCAACTGGAAAAAGACCTCGAATAAAAGGGGGGAAAGGTAAAGACAAATGAATTTATATGGCTAAGAGACTTCAAAGTGAGTCGGGAGGTCACCCAGTGGTAACGCTTGTGCATATCTCAGCAAGATCTCATAGACTGCCAAAGTGAATACTATCCCAAATAGTGGGGCTCCTGAGGGTTCTAGAGACACCCAGGTCCTATGGTCAGGGCTGATAACTCCCAAGTTTGGTGTCTTGCCAGTGGGCCCTACTTTGGAGTTTGTGCTCCTGAGAGTGACAGAGTTGGAACTCAATTATGTCTTCCCTAAACATGACTTATATGTCCCTTCTATTTAAACCTATACTAGGTGCTGGAGTTTGTAGGTGTACGTCCAGGAGACACAAATCTTTGGACTGTCCATGTGCCAGCTGAGCCCAGAACCTCAGCAGAGTTGCAGCACCTTCTCTACAGCTCATTGGACTCACCCAGGACAACTAACAAGGAAATGATAATGGACAACGACCATCGCAATGAACAGAGACAGTCTGCAACTGTAGGCAAGATAGTCCTATCCATCTTCCCCATGGGATATAAGCCCCCTCTCAATTAGAAGTGGAGTGGACATCACCACCCCAGAATCCTCAGGATTGGGGAAAGAACTATGGACTAGAGTGGACTTACCGGTATTCTGCTATAGACATATTGTGATTCTAGCAATGGAAGAAATTACAAGATTGACGTAGAGCCAGTAGCCACTGGAGGCTCTGGGGGCAGGGAGAGGGAAAAACAGTTGTAATACGGGACCTTTTTCAGGTCTTGGGAATCATCCTGAATGACACTGCAATGACATATATAGGCCATTTTATGTCATCACATAACATGCAGAACTCTGTGGGAAAGAGTGTAAACTACAATGTGAACTATGGTCCATGCTTAATGGCAAAGCCCCAGGATGCGTTTATCAATTGCAATGAATGTGCCACACTAATGAAGGATGTTTATGTGGAGGGAGTAGGAGGTGTGGGGAGTGGGGCATATGGGAATTCCTATAGTTTTTGTGTAACATTTATGTAATCTAAATATCTTTTTAAAAATTTAAAAATATATTATTAAAAGTAAATAAATAAATAATATTACCTGGCAACATAGGTAATATTATAATAGCAATATTGTAATATTCTTGCATTGATGTCAAAGAAGGTATTATATATATGCTAAGGTTCAATAATAAGGGGTATGGGTTTTTTTTCTTTTGGACTAAGTAAAACATTCAAAAGTTTACTGGGCTGATGTCTTCACAACTCTGTAAAGAAAAGGAGTGCCACTGAGTGTATACTTTGGATAGAATGTACAAGGTAAGGGTCTGTATAATACAGTGAACCATGTGGTGGAAGATGAACTGTCTTTAACAGTACAAATATGAGAGTGTTCTCTCATGAACTATAACAAATGTACAACAGTAATACATAGTGTTGATAATAGGGGTATATGGAAAAATATATCAAGTGTACTCCATGGACCAAAGTTCATGGTAATAGTCTGATCATGTTCTTTTATAATCTGTAACAGATGTTCCACAACAATGTAGAGTGTTGTTGGAGGGGTGATGTATGGGAATTCTGCACATTATGCATGATTTTTGTAAGTTCACAACTTCTCTAATAAAATATTTTTTAAAAATCATTACAGACATAACCATTTGGTAAGGTGCAAATTAAACAAGGTGTTGTGAGAACAAGAACAACAAAAACTAAATTGTGCAATTAAAATTTGGTTTTCAGAGACTTTTGAGAAAAAACATTTTATATTTTATTTTATATCTAGAATATTTGATTTAAGCTTAAATTATGTGGCTGTGTATGTGAACTCAGTTGGCAATATTAATAAAAGCAGCTACTTAATTGTCAAGCGCTACTTTAATAAAAGCTTCCTATTACTTTTTGCCAGGTACTTGTTTTAACTCATTTAATCTTTACAACAAACTCTATTTTTATTTCATCTGAAACATTAAAAATATAAGTTACCAAAGTGTTAAGTAACTTCTTCAAGTCAGGTAGCTACTGAAGGCACAATTGTAATTTCAATACAGTTTGGCTCCAGAGTCCACGATCTTATCAAAATTTTATGAAGGGCCCAAAAGCCAAGAGATTATACTGATGTCCTAGGGAGTCAGTTATTGTATATAAATAGTGATTTTTATCATCATTGTCCTCTACAATAACATATTCAATGATGTGCCAAATAACTCTGTATCAGCATGAGGAATTGAAGCCAGTACCTGAATGACAGCTGGGAGTTGACAGTTTCAGTTCTGGCGCTTCTATCAACACACTGTTTGGTCTTGAGCAAGTCACTTAACCCCCTTGGGCCACAATCGTTAAATAAAATCTGCTGGGATTCAGGATCAGGAAAGCTTTTTCCAAATGTTCAAATGCAGATTCTATAATTATAAAATGCTTTAATTTGTCTAAAAATATAAGTGACATGAACGAATCCAATTTAGAGGATAAATAAAATTTCCTGTTATAAGCATAAAGACTATATATTGCATATTCCATTTGCATGACTGGATTTTTAATGAGGGCCAGTTTGCTTCTTAAGAAAAACAAAACAAAAAGTCAGGATATCCAACCCAAGGGAACATATGAGGGCAATAATTTAAATAATAATAATTTAAAAACTTTGAGTTAAGTGCACTTTTGATTGAAGAAATAAAATTCTTCCTTCATAGGAAGAATTGAAAATGCCAAAAAATGGTATGAAACCAATTCTAGTAATGCTACAATTTAATCAAGAGAAGGAAAGGTGTTTGTTTGTTTGTCTTTTGGTTTGTTTTTGTTTTGTTTTGTTTTGTTTTGTTTCAATTGTTAGGCTTGGATGTACAGCCTTTTTCACTATCAGAGGGGAAGGTGTGACCAAAACAGAGGGTAAAATTTGATCCATCTCTGTTGAATGGTAAGCACCAGCTCTCAAGTAGTGGCACAATGCAGGAAACATTGGATATTAGAGGAATTATAAATATAATCTAACTTTATAATTTTCTGTACCATTTTTAGTATTAGTAAGTGAGAGTACATAGGTGAACTAAATGACAAAAGAGAAAATGTCTGCAGTAGGGCAAATTTGGGAGAAATAAAGATTCAGACCCTAAAATTTTGTAACGGTGTCCTTGTGATAATGGTCAGCAGGGCTAAGCAAGCAACTTGCCTGAGATATCTGGCATATCTTCTTCTGTTATCAATTAAAGCATTATCAACTCTTATGGCAGGAAAGGAAAGAAGTTAGACACATCTCCAGACATAATTGGAGCATTAGTCTTTAGTCATATACTTATACTAAAAAGGTTTATCAAAGCATCCAAGATTACAGCTATAGAACAGAGTCTCAGGATACAGAGTAAAAAGGAGCTCAAATGCCATTATATTCTGTGAAGCCCATTTAGTGAATGACACATTTAGAAATCAAACTTTGCATTTCTATAAAGTTCCATATGCCTTAAACACTTCTATAGACATTTTGTACTAGAGAACAAGACAATGAAATAGATCATCTCTATCTCCAATTTCAAAAAAGGAAAACTAAGGCTAAACTAAACTGCAAATTATTGATGTCATTTAACCTTACAGTAGAGTTAAGATGTTAACCAAAGCATTTTGTTTTTAAATTTAAATCTTTTTCTATCTCACCATGATAGTTAGTAGCAACCTATAAACATCACTGATGGTAAAACAATATTTTGAAGAGTAGTCCCAGAAAATTCATTCTTAACATGTGACTTAAACATCTCGGCTTATTTAAAAACAACACCTGCAGATGTGGTAACAATGCTATTTCTAGAATGCATAAAATAGTTTCTTCACAATATGAAGACATCTGGCTTATAAATTTAATTTATGACAGAGGCTTTAAAGACCAATATCTGGGTCTATCACTAAAGGACTCCACTTTTCAAGTAGGTACATTATGATTAATGACAACTGCATGGTTGGCTCTACAACTGTATATTACAACTATATTGTTACTATGGTTGAAAAAGAAGGATTCTATTTCTAGGGAAAATGACCAGGCTTGTTAAAGAATGATTCATTTTTAATTGACGATGTCTTTATTTCTTCTTTGCTCTAGGCCATATTTTACAACAGAACGACTTTGCTTTGAGATAAAAAAAGATCTGGAATTGAATCTATATTCATCCACCTACCATCTGTGTGACATTCATCAAGCTACTGTAATGGATCTCTCTAATGGTCAATCAACAATTTCATAGACTTTCTTTATTCCTACCTGTTGCCAGATTCCTCTGAGCTCTGCCTGCCTGCCAATATCTCCTCTCATCTTCTTTGCTTGATCCATCACCAATTTTCTCCTCTGCAACTGTGAGTGTATATAATCCTGAGTTATAGCCATTTCCAGACAGATTGATGCAATTAAGCCTCAAGTGACAACGCTGCTTGGTAAGAAATGTTGGACACTGATCACCAGTCTGGATATCTTGACCATCATGCTTCTGATACTTTCTGCCAACTTTGGACATCAAATTTCTTCCAGATCCCTGTTCTGCCTCCTTATCCTTTCTCTTCTCCCTTTCTCTCAGTGAGCAAGTAGTACACACTCAGGTTTCATTGGGGCTCTTGGCTGTCAGCCTTGGCATCTCCTGAGCTGCCCTTATTTTCATCATGATCAGGCAATGGCTCAAAAAAACATACTTCAAAACCCTTATTTATTTTTTATAAAGAGAGCTTATGCATATTCAATCACTTCATTTTGAAATTTTCAAATCTGTGTTTAAGGAAAACATATATTCACATACTTCTCACTGAACAAAACATAGATTTCAGAAATAAATTAATTTACTTAATTATATACACTATTAATATCACTCAAAAATATTTTGACTATTCTGCCTTATTTTCATCAATTTTTCATCTTGTACTTTGCCCCAGGAGGCTGAATCACATGGACTTCATCACCAGGGTATCTGGTCCTCTGGTTTCTGGTTAGGTTTGGCCAATGGAAGGCTCCACTGGTAGGAAATCAGAGTGAGAGAGAAGAGAGAGATGGAGATATTTATGCCTCACTCCTCACAATGTATAGGGGAGATGGATGCTGCATTTCTCTATTTTGGAATCCCCATTCTTGCAATAATAGTTCTCACCAGATCCTGAAAACCACCTACTCTCCTTTATACTCTTAATCTTTGCTAAGCCATTTTTGGTTTCTTTAGTTCTATGCACTAAAAAGTACTATAATTACATTCTCTTGTACTACATTTTTCTTGTGGGGTGCTAACTGATATGGCTTCCCTGTGCAATGTCTATTATAAGTGCTTAGTCCCTTTTATGGAAATATTTGGTCCCTGAAGTGACAGATAGGAAAGAACTGGTAGGAATGGTTTATAGCCCTCCTGTCAGGATTTTAAAGACTAAATTCTGCTTCAAGAGAGCCATATGCTATAGACAGAGAAAGATGTTTACAAGTAGTCAAACTTAATGTAGCATTTTATATTCTTCAGTAATGTTTAAGATTTAATTATATAAAGTGAGAAAATATTGGGAGTGAAAGAATGAATGAGTGATATTTTTCCTTTTTTATACCATTTCTTTCCTATTCAGATTTTTAAAAAAATCTTTTTCAATAAGTTTTGTAAATCCCCTGCTCAAAAATCAGGTCTGTAATTATGATCTTGGGTGCCTAATGATTTTAGGTTTTCCCTTTCTCTTTGGCTTCCTTTGAAGCTGCATCATTAAATCATAATTTGAACTTACATTTTTCTCTCTTATATAACCGATGAATAATAAGTGCATGGAACTTCTGAATAATCAAGAAAGTAGTCATGTCAGAAATTCAGAGAAGATATTCTGTCCCTTGCTTGGTAGTCTGCAAGACAGGATTTTTTTTTTCCTGTTTACTACAGAATTCCAGAGATTTCTTTTCTGTCTCACCTGAAGTCTCAACTTTAGAGATATTGCTATTTTACTTTATGGTATTACATATAAGATAAATCTATAAATATTAACTCCAATAACTGTATGTCATCAAAATTTCCAATTTTCTAGAAAGATTTTCTAGTAGATGTCCAAATCATAATCTCAAAATTATCATTGGATGCTGTTGTAGCAGACTGCTTTTAGTCTTTACTTTTTCTTGATGAATCATATGGAGATAACCACCAGATAGACCATCAAAGTGATATGAAGGACAGAAGAGTGGTCATCAGGTTGGGTCCCTGAATAGCTGCATGGAGTAGAACCCCTCCTACTTGACTAGAATTGCCTTTTATCATTACTGAGCAAAAATATACTTATATATTTGTTTCAGCCAAAACACACTTTTTAAATTTATTGAAACACATCACTCATACATGAACATACATAAACAATAAGTGTATAGTAATAGTTGTGAACTTACAAGACAAGCATACATAACATCATACAGGGCTCTCATACCTCACCCTACCAACAATACCTTGCATTGTTGTGAAACATTTTTGATTAGTTATTAGAGAGCATCCTCAAAATATTACTAGTAACCAAAGTATTTTCCCCAACCCACCCTATTATTATTATCATTATTTTTATCATTTGCACATGAGCATACATAAACAATAAATGTATAGTAAAAGTTGTGAACTTACAAAGCAAACATTCATAACATCATACATCAAACCGCCACCAATACCTTGCATTGTTGGGAGACATTTGTCACAAATTATGAAAGAATTTTGTCAAAATCTTCTACTAATTATAGTCCTTATCTTACATTTGGTGTATTTTTCCCCAAACCAACCCTATTATTATTTTTAAATATATTTTTATGACAGAAGTTGTAAACTTAGAAAACAAACATGCACATTATTATTCCCAAACAATACCCCTCTATCAGCACACCCCATGATGGAATATTTGTTACAGATTATGAGATAATATCATCTGATTATTACCAATTCCACAGCATACATTTGGCACACATTTCCATACTCTCCCATTATCAACAAGGTACATTTTTGGCATAGATGCAAGAATATTACATTATTATTGTTAACCACACTCCATAGGTCACTCCAATTGTATGTTTGCCATACTTCTCCACATTCACACCACCCTGCAATACTGATGTACACCTGCTCTAGCTCACAAAGGACACTCTGGCATCTGTACCATCAACCACTATTATCATCCACCTCTGGGTTTACTGTGTGATTCAGTCCCTAGATTATTCTCTAGCTTTCTGTCAATTGGCATTTATATCCCTAGACTAACATTTTCAGCCACATCCCATTTATAAAACAGCTATTACTCACTATAATGTGTTACCATCAATTCTGTACATTTCCACACTTTTACAGTAAAGCTAATTGAAACTTCTACATACATTAAATATCAGTAGTCCATCTCAGTCCTCCTCTTATCTCCTTTAAGAATCCACCACCTACCACCAGGTCTTGAAGGTATTTTCCTACATTTTCTTCTAGAAGCTTTATAGTTTTTGCTTTTATATTTAGGTTCATGATCATTTTGAGTTAGTTTTTGTATGAGGTATGAGATAGGGGCCCTCTTTCCTTCTTTTGCTATGGATATCCAGTTTTCTCAGTACCATTTGTAGAATGGACTGTTCTGCCAGAGCTGGGTGGGTTTGAGAGGCTAGTCAAAAATCACTTGACCTACATGTGAGGGACTGATTCTGAACCATCAATTCAGTTCCATTATCTATGTCTGTCTTTATGCCAGTACCATGCTGTTTTTACCACTGTAGCCAGGTAATATGATTTAAAGTCTGGAAACGAGAGTCCTCCAACTTCACTTTTCCCTTTTAATATTTTTTTCTGGCTATTCAGAACCCCTTACCCTTCCAAATAAATTTGATAATTGTGTTTTCCATTTATTTTTTAAATGCTGGTGGAATTTTTATTGGGATTGTATTGAATTTGTATATCAATTTGAGTAAAATTGACATCTTAATGTCAATTTTCTTCCAATATGTGAGAATGGAATGTTCTTCCAATTATTCAGGTCTCTTTTTATTTCTTTCACCAGTGAGTTGTAGTTTTCTGAGTATGAGTGCTTTACATCATTGGTTAAGTTTATTCTTGAATATTTGGGTCTTATCTGTCATAGTTTATTTTCACCACTCTCTTGACACTTTTAGTTACTTTTATTGATAAAATCTTCATTTCTAGACTCTCTTCCAAACCTCGCTCTCCTGTCTTTTCTTTTCAGGCTGTAGTGCACCCTTTAGTATTTCCTGCAAAGCAGGTCTCTTGGTTTTTGTAACCAAGTATTTCATGGAAAGCTGATCTTTTGGTTACAAACTCTCTCAGTTTCTGTTTATCTGTGAATATTCTAAACTCACCTTTATTTATGAAAGATAATCTTGCCAGATATAAGATTCTTGGCTGGAAGTTTTTCTCTTGCAGTATCTTAAATATATCATATCACTGTCTTCTTGTCTCCATGGTTTCTGATGAGAGATCGGCACTTAATCTTATTGAGTATCCCTTATATGTCATGCATTGCTTTTCTCTTGCTGCTCTCAGAATTCTTTCTTTGTCTTTGGCATTTGGCATTCCGGTTAGTATGTGTCTTGGATTCAGATTTTTTTGGATAGGAGTATGTTGTGCTTCTTGGACATGGATATCTATGTCCTTCAATAGGGTTGGGAAATTTTCTACCATTATTTCTTCAAATATTACTCCTGCCCCTTTTGCCTTCTCTTCTCCTTCTGGGACACCCATGACACATATGTCTGCATGTCTCTTGTTATCCTTTACTTCCCTGAGACCTTGTTCAAGTTTCGCCAATCTTTTCTTCATCCATTCTTTTGTATGTTCATTTTCAGAGGCCATTTCTTCAAGCTCACCAATCCTTTCTTCTGCCTCCTCAAATCAGCTATTATATGATTCCAATGTATTTTTAATTTCATTTATTTCACCTTCCATTCCCATAAGATCTGCTATTTTTCTATGTATGCTTTCATATTCTTCTTTGTGCTCATCCAATATCTTCTTAATATCCTTAATTTCTTTAGTCATCTTCTTGAATTTATTAAGGAAATTTGTTTGAATATCTATGATTAGTTGTCTCAACTCCTTTATGTCATCTGGAGACTTATCTTTTTCCTTTAACTGGTCTATAGGTTTCTGTTTCTTGGTGTGGATTGTAATTTTTTTGTTGGTTGTCATGGCATCTGGCTTAATAGAGTATTTATTCTGGGTGCAGTTTTTCTCTTTAGTTTAGGGCTTCATGCCCTTTCCTCCTTGCTGGTTGTGTAGTAGGAGTGTAGTAGGAGCCAAGGATGTAGTTGGTGCTTTAAGCTGTGGAGACTCAAGCTACCCTCATTGCCCCAAGAACCAATGAAGCTTCTCCCCATTTTCTCCTTTGCCAGAGGTAGGGACAGAGCCACAGCTGTGTGGAATAATCCAAATCATGCAGTCCTAGACTGTAGTTACCCAGAGAGACTGAAGCTTCATGTCCCTTTCTCCCTTGCCTGGGGCAGGGATGGAGCTGCAGGTGTGGGCAGCAATCTATGCAGTTCAGGTCCAAGATGACCACAGTTGCCCCGGTAGATTTCCAATTATTCAGTCTATGCTAGCTAAATGTACCTGCAGTTACCTGGATAGGCTGGTGCAGGGCCCATCAGCTTCCTCCCTGATAGAAGTGGGGCTGAAGCCCAGGCTAGGGCTGCAGGCCAATCTGGGTGAAAGAAACCAGTCTCTACCATCACTGTGATTTTCAGTCAGCCTGGCTTCCCCTCATGCTGGGGGTGGAGTCAAAATGGAGGCTACTGTCCTCCTTCTGACTTGGAAAGGCTTGAACTTTAGCTGTTCTGAGGGTTATATTTTAGCCAGCCGAGTTGACTAATCAGTAGCTGAAATCAATGGCCAACCATCTCTTCCTGCCCTGTTTTTTGGGAAATGGAGCTTCCAATTCCCGCCAAAGAATAGCTCTTGGGGCCACTTGTGTTGCCAAAGTAGGATATCACCGGCTTCCCTGGCATGGCCTGAAAGCCTGAAATTTCCCAGAGAGGCTGGCACAGCAACCCCCAGCTTCCTCCCTGCCTGAGGTGGGCCTGGGGCTTACGCTAGAGCGGCAATCTGATCTAGATGGAAAAAGCCAGTCCCTATCAGCACTGTGATTTTCAGTCAGCCCCGCTTCCCCTCAAGTCAGGCTCAGAGCTAAGATGATGGCCACTGACCTCTTACTTGGACAGGTTCAAACTTTAGCTTTTTATAGGATTATACTTTAGCCCACTGAATTTACTAATTAGTAGCTGAAGTTGGTGCCCACCTGTCTCTTCCTACCCCATTTTGGGAAGTGGAGCTTTCAATTCCAGTCGCAGAACAGCTCCCATGGGGGCTTGTGCCTCCAGTGGAGATTGGGGACCGGCCTCTGTGGCACAGAGTGCTCTACTTAGGAATCTTCTCTGCAGATGAGCAGTCTCCTCCTTCCATCCTTTCAAGGATGCTGCTGGATGCATTTCTCATTTCCTGCAGCCCCCAAATAAGTGCTCTAGTTAGTTGTGGGTGATCACCAACTTCCCCATAGCAGGAGCTGATTCTCGGAGCTCTTTACTCTGCTGCCATATTGCTGGTTGTCTCCGAAATACACTTTTGTGTATATTTGTTGCAAATGTTACTCTACCTTAATGAACTCAAATGATATGACCAAATTAATTATTTTTACAAATGTTTTAAATTATTTTATCATTGGTTTAGTGAAAATATTTAACCTCATATTCTTTTTTACATTTCTTATTTTTATAATTTTTGTGGATTTTTAAAAAAATTGTCTGTTTAATAAACTTATTTAATAACCACATAGAGCCTAATAAGGTCCATACACTCTGCTAAGCTCTTAGAATGTAGAATGAACAAAAATAGATATATTATTTGTCTCATAAGATCTTGCTGAGTGGTGAAGAAGACTGATATTAATAAAATAATGGCAGAAAAATGTATATTTACAAATGGAGATAGCTGTTTTGAAAGAAAGAATAATATGAGAATAATATGAAAAGTCATAAATGAAGAACATGGCTTTGTCCAGGAAAGGGATGATTCTTTAACAAAATGATGTTTGAGCTAAAATCAGAAATGAGAATAAGATTAAACTGGGGAAACAAAGATAGAGATTGCATTTTAACCGTAAAAACACTGTGCAAAAATCCTGTGGATGCAGGGAATATACCATTTCAAGGACTTGAGAAAAAACCATTGTACCTTTAGGAAGCATGAAATAAGAGCAGAGAAATGCCTAGGCCCCACTCTTTCCAAAAATTGGGGTGGCTCCCAAACTCTCCCCAAAAACCTTGGCATTGACCTGTATTCAAGGAGACCATGGTCACTGCCCCAGTACTTCGATAGTGTAGAACTGCCATTCTAGCAAGCCCAGGGGACAAAACATCAATACACAGATGATTCTCAGACCTTGAGATTGAATGGATTTTGCACTGCTGCATTTCAAATTTGCTTGGGACCTGTGTCCCCTGTTTTCCTTCCAGTTTTTCCCTCCTGGAATGGAAATATCTCTCCTGTGCCTGTCCCACCATTGTACTTTGGAATCAGATAATAACTTTTTTTCTAGGTTTGACTGGCCCATTGGACCTAGAGTTTTTATTAAAATGAGTTCTGGCTTTGAGATGTTGTGATTGGTGAATGCATTTTGCAGGGGAGAAGAACAAATCTCTTAAGGGTCCAGAGGGTGAACTGTGGTGGATTGAATTATGTGCCCCAGTTTAGACATGTTCCTATTCTTAATCCACAAGATCTCTTGAAGGTTTTATTTTTTAGTTAACGTGTGTCCCAAATGAATGAGATTAGATTTTAATTTGATTTACTAGAGGCCTTATAAAGAGAAAGAAACTGGAAGCCAGAGTCAGAGAAGGCCACAGAGAGAAGCAGGCAGTCAGAAGAAACCCAGGAGAGAAGGGAGAGGACACTGCCATGTGACAGAAAGCCAAGGAACCCAAGACTGCCAGCCAGCCATAATGCTATGGAGTCTGGAAGGAAGCAAACCTTTTAGCCTCTGAAGCCAAAAGCCAATAAATTCCTGTTGTGTAAGTCAGCCAGTTGTGTAGTATTTGGCATAACAGCCTGGAAAACTAATACATTGGAGGGGTCAATGTCATCAATCAGTTATTGCTGTTGACCATTTCCTCCTTATAGTTACTTCCTCTTCTATTAAAAACTTTAGTGTGACATTCTCTTAGTTTACACATAACATTATGGCAGATTGTATTTTCCAAAGTTGCCACAGCAAAATTTGCAGTCTGTATTACTAAGGGTTCTCTAGGGAAATGGAATTGACAGGAGATATCTGTAAATAGTATGAGATTTTATAAAATTCTCTTATGTGACCATGGGGATGCACAGATCCAAATTCCGCAAGCAGGCTGCAAACCAGGGACACTGATGAAGGTCCTTGATGAGTTCCCAGGAGATGTTGGCTGTCCAAAATTGAGCTGGGAAATTCTCTCTGAATGCTGAAATCACTTCCCCTTTTAAAGCATTCAATTGATTGGATAAAACGTCACTCATTGCTGACAGCAATCTCCTTGGTTGATTGTAGGTGTAATCAGCCATCTATGCAATGAACTCACTGAGACTAAAGTCCATGAATGTCCTTGTATTGTAATTAGTCCAATGCTTGCTTGACCAAACAACTGGACACAATTACCTGGCTGACTTGATACATTAGCCTAAACATCACACAGTCAACAAAGCTCTTCTAGAACTTTGTCACTCCCCGATCAAGAGGTGGAGTCTATTTATTCTTCCCTTAAAATTAGATGAGACTTTAACATTAGATGATTCTTTAATAATTAGAAAGTAGCAGAAGTGATGCTGCTTAACTTCCAAGGTTAGGTTATAAAAGACAGCTTAACTTCCACCTGGCTCTGTCTCTTGAAATGTTCCATCTTGAATCCATTATGTTATAAGGCCAGGCCACACAGAGAGGCCACAAGTAGGTGTTCCAGCCAAAAGACCAAGATTAGGTCTCAGTAAGTCACCATCAACCACCATATATGTAAGTGAGCAAGCCCACAGATGAGTCCAGCCTCCAAATTTCGAATTACTCCAGTTGACGATTGGAGCGGGATTGACCCATATCCTCGAACACTTGCCAAATTGCATATTCATAAGCAAATTTAAAAAAATTTTTTTTTTATTCTTCTAAGTTTTGGGGTAGTTTATTTAACCACAACAGCTAACCAGAACAAATATTCTGATTCCTTCTTTGTTTTTCTTTATTAACTCATTTTCTTCAGATAGTTTTGTGATGAAGACATTTTTTTTTTCTTACAAATTAGGCGTTCTTGATCCAATCATCACTCTATGATTCTAGCTAGAACAAGGATTCCTGTCTCTATAATTTCTGGCTATGTAGAAGAGGACAAGTCACTGTACCTCATTTCCTACATCTGTAAAATAGGGAAAATAATGGTAAATATCTTATGGTGTTATTGTGAATATTAAATGATATAACTCATGGAAAGCACTTGATGCAGTACCTGGCACATAGTAAATGCCCAATAAATATCGTTTATTTTAATTTTAAGAAGGAAACTTTAGGGTTTCCTGGAATTTCACTCCTGTCTTTATTCCTTTTGTATTTGATGTAGAATTAGGCTAAGGCCCATTCTTACCTACTCCCATTATTTCAACTATCATTTTTTTTCAAATGACATTTTATTTCCTTTGACTTAAAAAGATTTGAAGGTGTTCATTAAAACCATTTATATAGTAAAAAAAAAAATGTTTTTTAAATTGTCTTATATGCTTCAATATTTCCTTCTCTTCATTTTAACAGATCTGATTCATGTAGAATTAAAATACAATGATCAGATGCTCTGGGTACTTTAAATAAAATGTTTGCGTGCCACCTCACAGTTAGATGACTTCCCATAAAAGGAAAACCAAAGAAAGCTTGAAGATGAAGGAGAATGAGACAGTTATTTGAGGTAAATTATTATTTGATAAAATCTGTTTAGGAAAAGAGAAGATCTTTTTCCAAACTAAGCAAAATTTTGAGATATATGAAGATAAAAATATAATTGCCTTTATTAAGAATGGCTAAAAAAGGTCATTTTTATCTTTGGTTTCTTTGATTTCAAATTCTCAGTGATTGTAGTATTTGCTCCTGATATTGCCCAGTAACTGACTTCAAGTATTTATATCAAAAGAACTATATATTTCTTATAAAACTTAGAAATTATAAGTTTTAAGTTGTGCAACTAATTTTTAACGTCAGTGATCTCAGTGGGAGCAATCCATGCTAGTTACCATAAGTGACATGGCAGAGATTCGGTATGTTGGAGGTGGTTAATAACAAAATAAATTTCCCAGAAGAGTAATCCAGTGAGAATGTTATCTGTGAAAGTTCTCATACTTCATCTTGTCAAATGCAGTCATATGCACCACTTTATGGTTCAAGGCTAAGAATTGCTGACATTTATGGAACATGTGCTGTATGTCAAGCACTGTTTTTAGCAATTTAGCTAATTTATCCCCATTAATTTTTACAACATATTGGTACTATTATCATCTCCATTTTTCAGTGGAGAAACAGGCATAGAAGGGTTAAGTGACTATCTAAAACTAACTTGGTGCTATGTGTTTGGGGCTGGGATTTGTAAACTGACCATCTACTTTCAGAACCTTGCTCTTAGTCATTATGCCTTTCAATGAACTGTTGGAGGCTGCAGTATACAGTCCAATCTCTTCAGCATGGCAAGCAAGACCTTCCATGATCTGGTCCCAGTACTTGTTGCCTACCTATCCCCCTCTCCCCTTCTCTCTACACCAATTAACCTAGAAAAGTGATCATTTAGAAGCCTACTGTACATTTTTCTGTCCTATTATTTTTTCCAAACTCTTAAATACGGTATATGTATCTTCTTTTAGTTTGTAAAATATTCTAACAATTATTCGGTTATCAGGGAAGTGCTGTTTTCTTCACGGAAACTTACCCAATCTAGCCCTAAATCTGTGGCCAAAAGGAGTTCCATCTTTCTCTTTCCTCAGGAAGCATCCTTGATGCCTCTTAGAAATTTTTATTCATTTCCTAGGCTGTATCCTAAGTTTCCCAAGAGCAAAAATTGGTGTGTCTCCTTTTTTCCCCCCTTGTTTCCCCAAAGTGACTAGTAGAAAGCCTTGAATAAAATAACTACTCAAAAACTCTGTTGAGTTAAATTGAATCAGGTTCATGATTCCATGTCTATCTACAATATAGCAAACATTATAAGGTATTATGCAGGATCACTGTTTATGGAAACTTGAGGGAGTATTTTTTTATATTAACAGGTTTTAATGCTTTAGGTTCTATGTAAGATACATAAAGTAGCAGATCTCTGAAGATATTTTATGTGCTTAATACAAATGACAATTAATTGGTGGTTAGAATGTTTCTAATTATCCAATTAATCATGGATTATCAAAGATGACCCAAAGGTTAAGTTGAGGTAGTCATAAGGAAGCTGAAGGTTACAGTGTTATCTGATTAATCCAAAATGGTCTTGACATGCAAATAGGATAATCCAATCAAACAGAAAATATTATGTGTTCTGTACCTTGGGATTATTAAATTATTTTTCTCCTTTCTTCATAATCAACTACATGCAACCACATAATTTTTTTTCAAAGTAGAGATGTCATAGTATATCTCATGAAAATAACATAATAAATGTTCATCTCCCTGATAACACATTTGCATTTTATATATTCTACACTGCAAACTAATATATCACTGTGGTAAATATGTCAAGACAACAACATTTTCCTCACTTGGTATTTGAATTCCTCTAACAACATCTAGTTCTGTGAAAGTACAGAAGTTCCCTTCATGGTCTGGTCATCAGTCTTGTAATTTTTTTTCTTTTTTTCTTTTTTGGTGTGTGAGGAATTTAATCAGACCATGGTGTTCAATTATGTCCCTTTCTGTCTCTCCCAAAATGAATTAATTTTTACAATGAAACTTTTCATCCTTATGTCAATTAGATTAAGATTTTCAGTCTAAATTATTATTGAGCTGCCAAATAACCTCTCAATACAACAGGTACATAAAATGACTCCTGCTGTATTGACACAGAAACATTTATGCTAACATTTACAGAAAGCAATTGTTTTAGCGTGGAGAAACACTCTTAAGGGCAAGAAAATATGTTTTGCCCTCTACAAGTAGGTATACCTGATTATGTGCACTGTCAGGGAGATACAAAAACTAGGTAGGGCAACCAGGGAGTGTTTAAAGTTTCCATAAAAGGCATATTCACTATGTGAATTTGCTCTAAATGAAGAATTACCCTGCTTTGTATAACCATACATTTCAATCACTTTGAGATATTAGCCAATGAGATCAAGTAAGTTTAGTTTTCTTAATAGGATTTAATCAGAATTTTACTGTAAATATTTTTATGTAAAATAATTAACCAAAAAGTAGTTGTACAATTTATTTTTCTCTTTTCTGGCATGTCTTAGAGAATGGCCTCTTTAAGCAGGCTTCTTTGCAGTAAGAAACTAGGATTTAATATTCGTGCCTTTAAGATGCATGAGAGCATATCTGCAGAGCTTCCAGTGAGGGCTGATAGATGCACTCCACGTGGGAGAACTTCAGCTGCCCCCAAATACTCACACCCTTTTCCTAAAGCCCTTCTCTCTTTTTAAGTTTCTTTGTACTTTGACCCTGTCTCTATGTTGCCCCTTGTGGCTCTTAGCTTGGAGTTTGACATTACTTAATTCTTGCCTCATAATGGTTATCCACCACCCCCCCTTGCCATTCTAAAGAGGCTTTATGCTCCTATTTAGTTCTTCTATATTTTGACCCAAAAACACAATTACTGGTATTTAGGTATCAAATTGAATTTGTTTTTATATTTTTAAAAAAGGATGGGGTCTAAAATCAACCTATATGCTTAATGGGTACAATGCTTTGATTTATCTTTCTGGAAAGGTGTTTAAGACAAATTCTTAAAATTGATGGAAAGATGTTCTTTCTGCCTGGGAACTAAAAGATTGCCTCAGTCTTGCCTCAATTACCAACCATGATAAAAGGTCAATCTGCTTTGGCTTGGGAGAATAACACCTATGTCACACTCATGTGTGCATGCACACACACACACACACACACACAGAGCTTCACAGTGGAGATTGTAAGCAAATACATTGTTTTTCTTTACATGTAGCCAAACAAATCATTTTGCAATATTTCTTGGGCTGTACTGAGGGAGAAATTTAGTCCAAACATTCAAATAAACAGGACTTTGTAAATATATTCCAAGTGAGATGTAGTGGCATCTATGAGTACTTGATTAACTTAGCCACTGCTCCCACTCAATATAAATATGGCCTGTGGCTGGATACATTTCATAGATCATTTGTACTATTCAATAACATCTGAAGAATATCAATCTGTATAAACAGAGATAGGAGGCTGAAGAAACTTAATATAAACATGTAGCAGGGTGAACTTTCCAACCTCTCTTTGTAGGATCAGAGTCAAATCTATTACTTAGAATCGGGCAACAAATACACAAGAAGGATTTACTACAGGGTTATCAGATTTCATAACAATCAGTGATAATGTTGGGACCTGGTTGTGTAATTGAAAGCTGAGTTTAAATTAAGACGAAATTCCTAAGATTAGGCATTAGATAAAGGTGTCCATTATATTATTAATTTTAATTAGATTCTTTGCTGCCTTATGTTCTTTGATCTGAGCTAAGTAATTAAGCCCATTTTACTTTCTAATTGGATTATAGTGCATGTCTTGCTAAATCTAAAGATAAAAGAATGTGCAGGTCCTAAATATATGCTGCTATGTTGTGGATATACTGTGTATAAAATGGTACTCTGGATGTAAAAATACATTTTTAAATGTATTTGTTTGACTAAAGTAAGAGTCAATTGCAGATCTTATTGCAGGGAGAGTGTAAAATATGATTTCTTACATTATGTGATATGTCCTGCTGAGTTTTCAAAGCATAAGTGTTATGAAGCTGGTCATTTCCTAAGAAAGAAATTTTCCAGTGCAAACAATTTGGGCAAATACTAGTATTTAAAGGGATACTCGGGTGCAGAAGACAAAAGGTATACCACTTAAAGAGGGAGATGTTCCTATGTCAAGATAAGGCTAGACTCTGATGGGTTATGGCTAATGAGCCAGACATATGATTTGATAACAAAACTTTATCTTGAACCATTTGTCAGACTCTTGAGAGATTTGAATTGAGCTCTCAAGGGATCCAAATGACTTTGGGGGTTGAAAGTAATGATAATAGGTAAATTTGATTGATCACTTACTCTATCCCAGGCACTGTGATAAGTATTTTATATCAATCATCTAATTTAACTCTAACCTCTAGCCACTGGAGTAGATATTTTACTTAAGCCTGCTTTACAGAGAAGTAAAGTGACTTGACTGATGGAATATGTCAGATCTGAGTATTGAACCCATGTCCATATTACTCCAAGCTTATGTTTTGAACCAGTACCTCTCTGTTCTCATTTAACCATGAGAGTTAGGAAACTTTCTCAGACTCTATTTTCTCATTTGTGAAGCTGAGCTTGAAGTGCCTAAAATTCTTAGTGGTTTAGTGTGTATTTGAAGCATTCATATGTTTAAAGATGATTAGCGTTGCAGCAGAGAACATAATAGGCTAGTCAATATAGTTCTTCTTTTCCCCTAAACCACAGCTCAGTGGAGGAATGATCTGGTGCTTAAATACAATAGCACTCATTTAACATACTACAAATTCTGTTTGGGCCTTCCTCCCTCCCTCTTAATCTCCTGTGGTTTATTTCTACCTGTTAGAATGATCCAATTAAATTTTAAGGTAGAACATGCCAGTTCTTTTATTAAAATCTGCAATGGCTTCCCACTTCATACAAAATATACTTTAGTTTTTCTCCATAGCGTACAAGCCTCCACAAGATAAAATTGCACAACCTCATGTCCCACCGTTCAACTGCTCATGCACTAAATGAGTGAAACAGGCCTCCTTGGCCCTTCCTCAAATACTGACAAACATCTGTTTCCTTCAGGGCCTTTGCATTGACTAGTCCAGCTTCCCCCATATCTACACACATCTTGCTCTCTCATTTCATTCAAGAGTCAACTCAAATATGATCTTCACATATATGTATTCCCTGACCCTCGATCCAAAATAATATAACTCCACCAACACCATGATCATCATTCTCTATCCCTTGCTTAATTTTTTTACGGCATGTACTACATTTAATAAAAATTTTAAAATAGCACTTTATGTATACTCTTTAAGATTATCTTACTCCTACAGAAACATAAGCTCTATGAGAAAATATGAAGTCATTTTTGCTTTGTTCACTGCAAAATCCCCAGAGCAGTAAAGAGTGCCTGGCACATTATGTAAGTCAATTTTTAAAATAATGAATAATAAATCAATGAAGGAGTGAATGAATGAATGAGTGAATGGGTATTGATTAATGCCAAGTGTGTGAAAGGTACTGTTAAGCATTATGAAATGTTTGATTTTTTACTTTTATTTCCCCATGTTATACAAAACCTCTTAGAAACCCTGAGCCATCACCCTGCTAATAAGGGATAAAGCTATATCTGAGAAAGAGAAGATCTCCCTGCTGAAGAAATTCCTGGAGCAAGATTGTTTGAATAAATTCCTAGGTTATTTATATTGCATATATGTCTCTAACTTTCAGACCCTGGCACATTTAACAACAATTCTAAACTAATCCCACTTTACATTCTGAGGGCAACCCCTTTAGTACATAACACGGCTTAGATGAGTAAAAATCAGCTTGGATGCTGGTTCCTGTCTGTCCTGATATCCCAGAATCTGAATCACCTGCAGGAATGGAGGCAAGCCTTTACCCCCACTTCCTATTGGTATTTCCTCTCCCTTCCATCTGCCAACTGTTCCTAATGCTGCACCTCCCACATGGAGCTCTGGATATGCCTCTAACTCTTGCCATTGGAACCTCTGATTGCTTACTTGATCCTGTGATTTTGTAAGGTCTCCAGTATCCAATCTGACCTGCCATGCCACTGTTCTAGCTATCACATTCCTTTAACTCCAAAAGTTTGAATTGTGTTTTTCTTTTTCTTTCTCTCTCTCTCTCTCTCTTT
>JAQZBX010030187.1:0-26933 GCA_029593785.1 Cabassous unicinctus | reverse complement strand
TACCTCCAACTTCATTTTTCTTTTTCAATAAGTCTTTGGCAATTTGGGGCCTCTTACCTTTCCAAATATATTTTGTACTTAGGTTTTCCAGTTCCTTAAAAATTACAGTGTTGATTTTTATTGGGATTACATTAAATCTGTAGATTAGTTTGGGTTGGATAGATATCTTGATGATGTTTAGTCTTCCTAACCATGAACAGGGAATATTCTTCCATTTATTTAAGACTTCTTTGATTTCCTTTAACAGTGTTGTGTAGTTTTCTGTATATAAGTCCTTTGCATCTTTAGTTAAATTTATTCCTAGGTATTTGATTCTTTTAGTTACTATTGTAAATGGTATTTTTTTCTATTTCATCTTCAGATTGCTCGTTATTGGTGTACAGAAATGCTACTGATTTTTCACCATTGATCTTATAGCTTCCGATGTTACTGAACTCCTTTATAAGTTCTAGAAGCTTTGTTTAGGATTTCTAAGGGCTTTCTATGTATTGGATCATGTCGTCTGCAAATAATGAAATTTTTGCTTCTTTTCCAATTTGGAAGTGTTTTATATCTTGTTCTTGCCTCAATGCTAGAGCAAGTACTTCTAAGACAATGTTAAATAGGAGTGGTGATAGTGGGCATCCTTGTCCTGTTCCCGATCTCAGAGGGAAGGCTTTTTGGATTTCACCATTGAAGATGATGTTAGCTTTGGGTTTTTCATATATACCTTTTATCATATTCAGAAAGTTTCCTTCTATTCCTATCTTTTGCAGTATTTTTATCAGGAAATGATGCTGTATTTTGTCAAATGCTTTTTATGCATGTATAGAAAGGATCATGTGATTTTTCTTTCAATCTGTTTATGTGGTGTATTACATTGATTGATTTTGTTATATTGAACCATCCTTGCATACCCGGGATGAAACCCATGGAGTCATAATGTATAATTCTTCTGATATGTTGTTGAAAGCAATTAGCAAGTATTTTGTTGAGGATTTTAGCAGTTGGGTTCATTAGAGAAATTGGTCTGTAATTTCCTTTCTTGTGGTATCTTTTCTGGCTTTGGTATTAGGTTAATGATGGCATCATAGAATGAGTTATGCAATATTCCTCCTACTTATATTTTTTGGAAGAGCCTAGGCAGGATTGGTGTTAGCTCTTTCCAGAATGTTTGTTAGAATTCAGCTGTGAAGCCAACTTGTCCTGGGCTTTTCTTAGTTGGGAGATTTTTGATGACTGAGTCTATCTCTTTACTTGTAATTGGACTGTTGAGTTCATCAATTTCTTCTTTTGTCAATGTAGGCTGTTTGTGTTTCTAGAAATTTGTCCATTTCCTCTAAATTTTATTCTTGTTGGCATATAATTTTTCAAAGTATCCTCTTATGATACTCTTTATTTCTGTGGGGTCAGTAGTGATATCCCCTTGCTCATTCCTTATTTTGTGTATTTGCATCTGTACTCTCTGTTTCTTTTGTTAGTCTGGCTAAGGGTTTGTCAATTTTATTGATCTTCTTGAAGAACCAGGTTTTGGTTTTGTTTATTTTTTCCAGTGTTTTCTTATTCTCTATTTCATTTAGTTCTGCTCTAATCTTTGCTATTTCCTTCTTTCTACTTCCTTTAGGTTTAGTTTGTTGTTTTTTTTCCCAATTCCTCCAAGTGTGCAGTTATGACTTCAATTTTAGCTCTCTCTTCTTTTTTAATATATGTATTTATGGCTATGAACTTCCTTCTCAGGACATCTTTGGCTGCATCCCATAGGTTTTGATATGCTGTGTTGTCATTTTCATTAGTTTCAAGGTAGTTACTGATTTCTTTTGAGATTTCCTCCTTGGCCCACTGTTAGTTTAACAGTGAGTTGTTTAACTTCCATATCTTTGTGCCTAATCTGGTTCTCTGGCCCTTAGTGATTTCCAATTTCATCCCATTGTGGTAAGAGAAATTACTTTGTATAATCTTAATCTTTCTGAATTCATTGAGACTTGTTCTGTTCCCTATCATGTGGTAAATCTTGGAGTATGATCCATGTGCACTTGAGAAGAATGTATATCCTGCTGTATTTGGGTGTAGTGTTCTGTATATATCTATTAGGTCCAGGTCATCTAATGTATTATTCAGAGTCTTTGTTTCTTTATTGATTCTCTGTCTAGATGTTCTGTCTAATGGTGTAATGGTGTATTAATATCCCCCACTATAATTGTAGAGGTATTTATTTCTTCACTTAGTTTTTCCAGAGTTTGCCTCATGTATTTTCAGGCACCCTGATTAGGTGCATAAATGTTTGTGATTGTTCTCTCTCTTGAGAGATTATCCCTTTTACTAATATTTAGTGTCCATCTTTGTGTCTTACAATAGATTTGCATTTAAAGTCTATTTTTTCTGATTTTAGGATAGCTACTCCTGACCTTTTTTGGCTATTGTTTGCTTATAAAATTGTTTTCTAGCCATTCACTTTCAGCCTCCTTCAATCTCTGGGTCAAAGGTGGGTTTCTTGTAGACAGCATATAGAAGGATCATAGTTCCTTATCCATTCTGCCAATCTGTGTCTCTTGACTGGTGAGTTTAATCCATTGACATTCAGTGTTATTACCCACAATGAATTTCTTACTTCAGCCATATTTTCTTTGGTTTAATGTATGTCATATGTTGTTTTATTTCTGTTTTTGTCTTTTTAGTGGTTTTTAAACTCTCCTCCAAATCTCTCTCACTTGTTTTTTCCTTTCAACTTGTAGAGCTTCCTTTAGTATTTCTTAAAGTACAGGTTTCTTATTGGCATACTCTCTTAATTTCTGTTTATCTGTGAATATTTTGAACTCTCCATCATTTTTGAATGCCAGTTTTGTTGGATAGAGAATTTGTGGCTGTAAGTTTTTTTTCTTTTAGTACTTTGACTGTGTCATACCACTGTTTTCTTGCCTCTATGGTTTCAGATAAGAAATCAGCACTTAATGTTATTGTGCTTCCCTTGTATGTGATGGTTCCCTTTTCTCTTGCTGCCTTGAGTATTTTCTCTTTGTCTTGAGCATTGGGCATTTTGACAAGTATATGTCTTAGAGTTGGCCTGTTGGGATTTATACTGTTTTGGGTGCACTGTGCTTCCTGGACATGTACATCCATCTCTCTCAATAGGGTTGGGAAGTTTTCAGCCATTATTTCCTTCAACACTCCTTCTGTTCCTTCTCTTCTCTTTCTGGGATGCCTATAATGCGTATGTTTGTGCATTTTGTGTTGTCAGTTAAATCCCTGAGTCCCTGCTGGATTTTTTCTATGTTTTTATCTATCTGTTGTACTATCTGCTTGATTTCAGATATATTGTCTTCTACATCACTAATTCTTTCTTCTGCCTGTTCAAATCTGCTTACTTGAATCCAGCATCTTTTCAATTTCTTGGATTGTGCCATTGATCACCATCATATCTGTTATCTTTTTATGTATGTTTACAATTTCTTCAGTATGTTCTTCCAGTGTTTTCTTAATATCCTTAATCTCTTCATTCACTTCATTATGTTGGTCCATGATATTTGTTTGGAAAGCTTTGATTAGTTGTTTGATGTTCTGCATCTCTTCCTGGTTTTTAGTTTTTTCATTGGACTGGTCCATGTCTTCCTGTTTCTCAGTGTGGTTTGTAATTTTTTGTTGCCCCCTAGTCATCATTTTACCTTGATGGGTTTAGTCAGTTGATTTGCTTCTCTCTCTGCTCTAGAGTTTAATTTAGCTTGTCATTCTGTGTTTGTGTTAAGTTTTCTCTTTAACAGTTGGTTCTTCTTATTTTATTTCCTTGCTTCTTTCTATGTTCACTTGAATGCACATGATTAGGACCAGAGGAATCAAAAGATGTGAGAAAGAAAGAAGGAAAATAATAATATTGATAAAAGTTAAAAGAGGGGGCATATAAGACTTCGTAAAATGAATATTTAATTCATTTTGGCAGTGTAGAGTAATAGGAAAAAAAGTGGAGTACCTGCAATGGACTAGGAAACCAAATAGAGGAAAATATACATAATGATTTAGAAAGGCAGAATGATGAGGAGAGAGAGAAAGAGCAAAGAAAGGGCTGAAAGGAAAATGTTGATAATAATAATAATAAAAGAAGAAGAAAACAGAATAGATAGAATAGAAATTGACTCCCTTAAGTTGTGGGGTAATGAAAAACGGTGGTGTGTAAGAACCACAACAGAAAGGAGAAGGCAGGAAGATGAAGTAACGATAAGAGATAGCATTGATAGATCTAATCAGTATAGACAGAGAATGGGAAATCATGGAAGAAGAAACACAGCAAGGAAGAGACTAGCTAGCAGCACCTAATTTTAAAAAAGAAAGAAAGAAAAAAGAAGGGGGGGAAGGAAAGAGGAAAGAAAAGCTAGAGACAACAAATAAAGAAAAACCAAATAACCACACAAGCAAGCAGTCAAACAAAGCTAAGGAAGAACAGTATTTCTTCTTGGTCCCTTGTGGAACCTCTGAGCCTGCTTGTATTCATCAATTAATTGCCCTGCAAGGTTCTATCCGCAGGTTTTGAGGCAGATTGTAGTGATTAAACTAAGTTAAAAAACATTTCCTTTTTTATTTTTTAAAATGACTGTCTTTTTTTTTTTTTTTGTCAAAATAAGGGACCCAAAAGAAGACCTCTTCTAGACCACCCCTTCACTGAGGGGACCCTAAATAGGCTCGTGTAAACTAATCAAACACTTCCCACTTCCTGGCCTCTCCAGTAGAGCTGAAGCTCTGATGCTTGTCAGTGCAGAATGATAAAATTGGCTAACTCTGCCTCCTCCGGAACCAAGCCTCAGTATCACTGGGCTGTTAGGTAAATCAGACCTCTCAGCAGATTCGCTTCTCCCCTCAGCCTGTTGCCACTACAAGCCAGCTTATTTCCTCCCCAAAGCTATGAGGGGGTCCAGGCAACCATACCCACAGAAAGGAAACCCCTCTCTACCTTCTGTCAGAATCCTCCTGCTCTTGGAAAATGCTCCCTCTCACTGGGTTGCTGGTGGGAGTTGGGGCATATCCCTGGGCAGCTAGGTAGATCAACCCTCCTCAATAGATTCGCCACTCCCCTCAGCCTGGTGTCACTTCAAGCCAGCTATTTTGTTCCCCAAAGCTGCAAGGGGTTCCAGGCAGCCAAATCCACAGAAAGGAAACCCCTCTTGACCTTCCAACAGAACTCTCCCACTCTCAGAAAACGCTCCCTCTCACTGAGTTGACAGCAGGAGTCGCGATCCAAACCAGCCTTTTTCCCTGAGGATATGGTTCATCCATCTGTGTCAACTACCACAGGCAAGGGAAAATCTCACGAATCTTTCCTGAGCAATCCACCTCGCCATCCAGCTCCCTCCAGATCGATGTCCCCATGTTTCTCGCTCCGTGCACCCCCAGCACAGACCCTTCAGGCAGGAGCCTGTCCCCAATCAGCAGTCCTCTGAGAGTGAGTTAGTAAATGCCCTCCTAAACTGATGCCATCTTGCTCTGGATCTTTTCATTTATTTTTTATTTTTAGGAGGTACCAGGGATTGAACCCAGCACCTCATATATGGGAAGCAGGTGCTCAACCACTGAGCTATATCCACTCCCCAGTGAGTGTTGGTTTTTAGCTTATTTGTTTGTTTGTTTTAGGAGATACCAGGGATCGAACCCAGAACCTCGGACATGGGAAGCTGGTGCTCCTACATTTGCTCCCAGGAATTATTCTTGAATGGTAGGAATTATAGGTAGAGTGACAAAGCAATGAGAAAGAAAGTTGGAACTAGAATAATATTTCCAGTACCCCTCATGTTTTGCCAAGTAATGATAATAATGTAATCTTGCATTAATATGTAATTTTTACAAGTTGCCTTCACATATATCACTCACATGCTGTCCTATCAAACAGGTGAGTCTGATATGATAAGCACAGTCATCTCTGTCTTAGGGAGGGGAACCCTGAGGTTCAGAGATTAAGGAAGCCCAAGGTCAGATGGCTCTAAGGAAAGCAGTGTGGCTCTCTCCATCCTGATAATCACACCCACCCAAGACATAGGTCCATTTGTCCATGCCTCTGGAGGCTGGGTCCATGCCAGCCTCCATGTCATGGAGACCATGACATTATCAAAGTAAAACTAGGGATAAAATCTCCCACAAGGGAGTGACCCAGGCAGTGGAAATGACTAAAGGGCACTTCCCAAATCCATTCAGGGATGGTCTGTTTACACTTTCACTGTGATCCAACTTTATTCCACACAAACATCTCCCACTGACCGATATATGTACACACAAGTACTTGCAAACACTAGAAACAATGAGAGAAAAAACTCAGGCAACTCAAGAAATATTTATAGCATGCTCACTACGTGCCCAGCCATGTACTGCATGATGGGCTGGTGAGAATGCAGGAGAGGACATGGCCCCTATTCTTAAAGAACTTAGGGTATAAGTAAGTAGACACTGCTTCTTCCAGTGAAATGATAATAAGACAATTAGTTATGCAATCACAAAGTCTTGTAGTCTCTATCTGCTAGCCATCAAATCATTCACTCACCACTATACTGTCTCTGCCTAGGTTATACCACGCTTGGTTAATTCCTACTTATCCTCCAGATATCAGTCCCAGGAAACTCTCCCATCCATCACCCAGGATGGATGTCCCTCCTGTGCACATCCTCAATACTCTGCCTATGCTCCTGTCCTTGCATATTCTATACTATAATGAATACATGCCTGTCTCTCCCACTGGAATGAAAAACTCCCCCTAAAGAAAGGACCATGGATTTTTCATTTTTAAATTCCACATGCCTAGTTCAGATCTGTACACCAATTATGGCTCCAGAAGGAGAGATAGGAAATGAGAGCTAAAATGGCCAAGGAAGTCAAGTGAAAGAGGGCTTGAATTGGTTAGAAATGGAATTCCTGGTGGGAATAACTCCTTGAGTAAACACTCATAGGTGGGGAATAATATGACTAGAAAGGTCCAGGAAGAATGGTGACACCTGGGGAAGGCCCTGAAGGTCAAACAAGGAGTGGAGTAGGGGAAGGTAAACTTCAAAATCAGACGAAAGAGGAGTTTATACTATATGGTCTCCCAGGAAAACAGATTTGAATATGGTGGTGATTTAAAGGAAAAGTAATGTCAATTACATCCCATTCAAATGCTGCAATGACAATGCCTGAAGCTGCTTCTGTCCCAGCCAACCCCACAAAGTGGCCTCTGCCAATGTCACTGGCAAAGAGAGAGGCACCCATCTGGAATCCGAAGGAACAGTCTAGGATCAGAGTTGAAAGACCCAAATCAGACTTCTTAAAAATGGAAATATTGAGATGTTTGTTTCAGTCACTACTCCTTAAAGTAGGAATCAGCCAACTACAGTCCACGGACTAAATCTGGCCCATTGCCTATTTTGGTATGGTCCATCAACTTAGAATGTTTTGCACCTTTTTGAATGGTTGGAAAAAATCAAAGGAAGAATGATAGTCTGTGAAATGTGAACATTATATGAAATTCAAATTTCAGTGTTCATAAATAAAGTTGTATTGGAAGACAGCACTCCCATCAGTTTACATTATCGTTAAAGGTGACTTTTATGCTGTGACAGTAAAGTTGGGTGTTTGTGACAGAAACCTTATGGCCCACAAAATCTAAAATACGTACAATCAGGCCTTCTACAGAAAAAGCTTGCCTACCTCTGCCTTAGAGAACATTGATCCATCTTCCTCATTTCTCTGAGTTGAGTCTGTACTTGGCCCAAGAAATACCAGACCTCCTTATCAGGCTCTGGCCCTTTAAACAGCCTCAAAGACCCAAAACCTAAGTAAAAAGGACATTCTTTCCATTTCCCAGGCTTTGGACCCTTTTCTCATCCAAATCCATTTCCATCACATTTCCAAATGGTCTTAAGTCTCAAAGATCAAAAGAGAACTTTTCAGTAGGCACACATAAGCCGATATATGTTCCTAAGAGAACAGAACTGGGGTGTAGAACCCTTGTGGTCCCATTCCTCAAGCACACTGCTCTCTGCTCCTAACTTTCCAGCCCTGTGTAAAATAGTCTTTCTAGTCAGACATCTGCGGCCAGGGGATGGGGTCAAGTTGATTTGTAGGTATGGGACTGGTTAAACCATGAATGTTTCACAAAATCCATTGTAAGAAGGCCATGTCTGATTGGACATCCCAATAGAAATCCATTTCAATCTTGCAGTTGTGTTGGTTGTCCTCTTAAATTACCCTGGCCAATTGATTTCCCAAAATATACTCCCTTCATACTATATGAGTCAGTAGATCTGTGAATGAAGCACTTACTGAGCACCCACTGTTTAGCCAACCGTCTGGTACTGTACAGGTTCAGAGGAGAAGACCCACTCTCTGCTACAATGATGAGGCAAGGAAGAGGCCAGATATCAAAACCCAGCAAGGAAAACACCAACTGGGCAAGAGCCAAAGAGGCATTACCATTAGAAACACCACAGGGGAACATGGAATCTGTTACCAGTGATATCCACAGAATATAAGGAATAAATGTGCAGGTGAGGGCTGGAGTGAGTGGGGAAGCCTCTCAGATGAAGAAGAGCTTGAGCAGGTTGTCAAGGGAGGAAAGTAGAGAGGGGAGGCTAACCCAAACAAAAGGGATATCATTAGTTCAGGATTGGGAACAAAGAAGGAATGTGCTGGGTACAATGAATGAAGCCAGGGCACAAGATCCTTAATGAGGAATAGGGAAAAAGACTATGAGGTAGAGCTGAACTGGGGATCTTTAAATGTCAGGTGAAACTTGCTGTCATAATTGGTAATAAAGTATAATTTACCAAAATTATAGAGCAGAGTCCTGGGGTCCAGGAGTTACGAAAAGTGATGCCAGCAAGTAGGCAACCAGTGCACATCAGTAATTATGATCATTCCCAATGTTTCCTTTATTCACACCTAAGCACACGCTAGAAATTTAGTCCAAAAAAACTCGGACTCACTCACAGGAGACCAGGCTACATCTCGACCAGCCAGGAAGAAGTCTCCAACAGTGCCTCTGTTGGTCCTCAGCATAGCCTGAGCAGAAGGGAAGACACGAGAAGCTCAAATTATAGCAGATTCACCCAAGACACCCCAGATGCACAGGGTGCTGACAGAAGTGACTTTTTCAGCATTCTTAAAGAGAGACACATTTTCCTGGAAGCTTTGTTATAACATTAATATTCAAAGGACTTCAAAAATCATAGTTTCGTAAAAACCCTGAGCTGGAAGGAACTTGAGAAATCATATTTCTCAATTTCTCTGTTTGCTTTCATTTAGTCAAACATTGTGAAACACTGCTAAAACTGTGCTTGGAAGAAAAATTTTCAGCCTTATACTCATTAACTGAAAAGAAGGAAGGAAAGTAAATGGATTAAACATCCACCTCACTAAGTTAGAAAGTGAGCAAATAATGAAGGAAAGCAAAACAAAGGAGAAAATAAAAATAAATTATTTATTCATTCATGATAGATGGTGGAGATGCGGAACAGAATGAGTCTGAAGTTTTCCGTATTGGCTCTGTTTTCAACAATGGAATTGTTAGGAGAACAAATTAACTCATACAGTTCAGAGTAAGCATTATCTATGGCACGAACACACAAAATGATTCTGATAGAAATATAATGAAATTTGTGGAAGCCATCATGTTTTCTCAGCTTTGTCATACCACACCTCTCCCTCTCAGAGATGCCTTCCCCCATACCTTTTGCTCACCCTGAGCTCCCCCACTTGAGCTCCCACATATCCAGAGTCCAATAGCCATGACCACCACAAAAGAGATGACAATGGCTGAGATGTCATCAGGATGTTGGATGTGCTCTGACAACACAGGTGGTTCCTGGGTCCTGGCGATGGTGCTGGGACTTAATGTGCTGGCCATGGCTGCAGGCAGTGCCGTCCCCATGCCGTGGCTGGCCTCTTCTTTTATGTATGCTATGGGTTAATGATCAGCCGTCGGCACATGGGTCTTAATATCAGAGCGTGCTCCTGCATGTGGGGACCTTTAAACCTTTCCTCTAAGTCAAGCTCTGTCATTCTTGCCCTCCAGTGGTCAGTCTTGGCCTAAGTGGAGTGTGAGGATGAGGGGGACTAGGCCAGAAATGGGGTGAGAATTGAAGGTTAAGACTTCACTGAGTGGAAAGACAGGGTCTTTAAAAAGATTTGACCAGATCAAGTGAAGATTAGGGAGAAATGAAGGGGAAAAAAGAGGAGAGAAGCTCAGAAGTGAAAGGGGCCAGAAAAGGGTTAGATGGGAATGGAGGATGATGGTCCTGAACAGAACGGATATGATTCCAGAGCAAGTGGCTCTATCACTTGAAATTGAAGATAATTATGCATTTTCTGGCTTTCAAATCCCTGAATTTCTCTGCAACTGGTAATTCTGGGCTAAAAATGAAACATCGGGACAGTGGCAGCCAATTCAGGAAAAGGAAGTGGCTGTACCAGCGCATCCCATGGGGGCTGATGACAAGGGTGTGTGTGGAGGCTGCATCAGAAGTTTTCACAAGTGAATCAATCTGAAAGCATGTGAGGGTGATGACTCGAGTCTCAGGGCCCATGACCCCTGGACCATGGTCTACCAGCAGTTAGATTTAAAGCCCCAAAACTCTTGGTTTGTACCTGTTACCAATTTGACTTGTCTGGTGTTTCTCATGACCTTGTGGTCTTTGAGACTGCCCCAGGGTCCAGGGTCATTCAAGAGGTGTATTTCTCTTCCTGAGGGAGAACAACAGCCACAACATATTATTAACCAAGTGCTGGGGACCCCTGAATAGCCCATTTTGGAGAGGAAGAACATCTGTGTCAGGGAAGACAGAGTCTTGTCACCAATTTAATCAGGGAGAGAGAACCACATAGACTTCAAAATAAAGAGTACAGGCTCCAATGAAGGCTCATCTAGAGTAACACTTTTAACCTCCCTGACCCAAATAATTTACATCCATAAAGTGGGATTGGTAATGCACTCCCACCTTCATGGAGACCTTCTACCCTAATCTTTATGAATCAGTGATCATTGATCAAGAACCAGGCTGAGGTGGAAGTAGAAATGGTCAGCGAAGGAAACTGAACTATGCCCAGCATATAAGTTATAGTGATAATTTGAAGTAATTTAATTCCTATAATAAAAGGTCCACACTCCTCAATTGAGTAAAAGAAACATTGTAACACAATAGTGACTTGTTTACTGGGTACTATGCTTTCCTAGACTTTTTCACTTGTTTATGGGATAGATGCTTTTTGCTTTTAATTTTTAATTTTGAGATAATTATAGTTCCCAAGCAGTTGTAAGAACTAGTAAAGAGAGATCCCATATGCCCCTGATCTAGTATATTAGTTTTTTATTGGTGCCTCAGCAAATGACCACCGACTTAGTGGCTCAAACAACTGGGATTTATTTTCTCACAGTCTATAGGTCAGAAGTCTGGTATGGATCCCAACTGGCTAAAATCCAGGTGTTGGTGGGGCTGTTTCTTTCTGGAGGCTCTGGGAGAGCGTCATTTTCTTGCTCATTCAGGTTGTTGGTTGAATTCAGTTCCTTGTGGCTACAGGACTTAGTTCCCATTCCCTTGGTGTTTGTCAGCTGAGGGTCATCCCTGCCCGCAGTGTCTGGTGCCCTTGGTCAGAACGTCACCATCTTCTGGCATGGAAGCTGCAACGAAGTGAGTGGCTATTCAGATGCTGCCTGGCACCAACAGCTTTCATACAGAAGCCCGATTATTGTGATGATTGATGTGCCTTGGGTTACAGCCAGAGCAGGATGACTATTACTGCAGACTTGGAATGGCAGCCTCAGAGCTTACACTGTGCCTTGGCCCATAGGGAAATGGGCCAAGACCTCGCTCTGCTCTCCTTATCCAGCCCATTGCTCCCTTGTAATTATCTGTGACTAACACTAGCTCAGGGGAGATTTCTGTTTTTGCCTCCAGCAGGTGAGGAGCTGAGGCCATTCCACGCATTTGGGTCTTTAAGCACGTCTACTCCTTTGGTTCCTTCCAGACATACATTTAACTATTGATTTCTCTGGTTCAATTGCACTGATACTTGCAAAACAATGCTGAATAATAATGGATAGAGTGGACAGCATGCCCTTTCTGGATCTTAGTGGAAATTGCCCTCATTATGTATGATGCTGGTTTTATGAATATGTTATATGTGTGGGTAAGTGTGTGCATACCATATTTTAAAAGTTTCCATCTATTTCTATTTTTCTAAGTGGCTTTCTTTAGGAATAGGGGTCAAATTTGGTCAAAGGTGTTTTTTTAGCATCTATTGAGACCAGAATATGATGTTTTTCTTTTGATCTATGAATATAATGGATTATATTAAAGGAGTTCCTAATCTTGGACTGACCTTACCCGCTTGGAGTAAATCCACTTGGCCATGGTGTAGCAAATTTCTCAATGTACTATTAGATTATATTTGTTAATAATATTTTTAGAAGTGTTGCATCAATTTAGTTGTATTGGTCTGTCATTGTCCTCTTTTTGTACTGTCTTTGTCAAGTGAAGGTACCAGTGTTACACTCAGTTAATAAAATAATTAGGAAAAATTCCTAGTTTTCAATGCTTTGGAACAAATTATGAAGCAAACAAATTGGAATCACATGATCTTCAAATATTTGGAGGATATTCCCTTGAAACTATCTGGGTCCTGTGCCTTTCTGTGGTATTTCCATAATAATTTTCTCCATTTTATTTTAAGGCCATCAGTGTATTTAAGGCTTTTATCCTTAGTACGTTCAATTTTAGTAGTCTGTATCTTTGTAAAAAGTATGCATTTCATCTAGGTTTTTTCACATAAGTTGAAAAATTATAATAGAACATGTAAATTTTTCAAAGGTTATTATCTGCTTATTTCTTATTTTGTATATTTTGCATTCTTCCTTTTTGTTCATTAACTTAGCAAGTGATTTATCTATTTTGTTCTTTAAAAAGAATTTTGATGTGATAATTAGATCTACTTTTTTTCTGTTCTGTACCTCATTAATTTTTCTTTTCTTGTGATGGGGAGATGTATCATTTCTTCATTAATTGAAAATTTTTCTTGTGCCTAGAAGAACTCTAATTTTCTCTTTCTTCACATTTCCTCCTTACTATATGATTTCTAAAGATCTCCCCTCTCTTCCTTTTGACCTTCTTGTTACCCAAAGCATTACATTTTCAGGATATCATCTTGGCATCTTGTATGCCCCTTCCATGTGATCAGAGCTCACTTCTACCTAAACACTGGCTTATGGTGGGAACATAGAAGATAGCCTTATGGGGTTTGTAAATTTGTTTGTTTGTTCATTTTCTCTGAGATGTACTTTGAAGTTTGGACATTACCTATTTTACAATATTTCCTGAGGGTGTCAGTTTTTAGTTTCAGTATCTTTTTCATTATCATGTATTTTTTTAAAAAGAGATATCATAGCTTCTTCAGATTCCCTGGTGGATGTTAACTCAGCTATCCAGAATTCTCCATTCCAAATTTTGAAAACAATGCCCAAAATTCAGAACAAAGGGATTCGTCCTTGAAAACTTAATGAAATATCTATTTTAAACATATATCTAACATTGCTCTAAAGGGTTAAAAATGAAAGACAAACATAACTTGTATGGTAAATGTTAGTTTATATTTTTTTCTGGAATATCTTATTAATACAAAATGTATATAATGAAAGCAAGTGGTATTAAGTTTTGTGAGAAGGCGCCACATTTTAATCAAGATATGACATGTATAACAAGACTCTCAGGAGAATTTAATTTAATTTTAAAAAGAGTCATTGAGTATAAATGAATCTATAAAACAATATTCTTATATTTATCCTTTCAATAATAATTTTAATACTACTACTCCTATTTATTATTAATCTTTCAAGGCATTAAAGTAATAAAAATATTTGTATTAGTCAATCAAAGGGATGCTGATGCATAATACCAGAAATCTGTTGGCTTTATAAAGGGTATTTATTTGGGGTAGAAGCTTACCAGGCCATAAAGCATAAGTTACTTCCCTCACCAAAGTCTGTTGCCACATGATGGAGCAAGATGGCTGCCGATATCTGCCAAGATTTCAGGCTTTCTGGGTTCCTCTTTTCCTGGGACTTGTTTCTTTCTGGGCTCAGCTGCCCTGCTTTCTCCACAAGGCCAGCTGTAGATTATTAGGTGAATGACTCTGTCTCTCACCCCAGGCTCAATTCTCTGGAGGATAAGCTGCTCTGCTCCTCTGTGTGCTTACTTCCCCAGGCTCCAGTATTAAAACTCCAACCTTCCTTCTCTGTGGTGCAGTTTCTCTGTGAGTCCTTGCCCACTAATGGGGTGGGAATTAATTGTCCCACTGATGTGGCCCAATCAAAGCCTTAATTATTATTTAATCAAGTAAAAGTAAAACCTCTGAATCCAATACACTGTAATATGCCCAGAGGAAAAGAGCAGTTTACAAACAATCCAATATTTCTTTTTAGAATTCGTCAATAATATCAAACTGCTACAATATTCTAATCTTGTTAACAAAAACGTAAAATTGCTATGAGATAACATTCCAAGACTTGTGTAGTATGTATATAAAAACAATTGCAAAACTCCCTGGGAAATATCAAAGAAAATTTATAAAATCAGTGAGCCTTTACTCTCTTGAATAAGAAAACCGAATATAAAGATGTAAAGAGTTTCTGATAGCTTTTCTTTTCTCTGTTTAGAGTAAGTACAGAGGACTTTTTTGAGGCACTAAGAAAAGTTTGAAGTATCACTTTTCAGGGAGGGTAAGACATAGGAATGGATTACAGAAGTTGAGGATGATGATGGATGCCCTTGAAGAAGATCTTCACAAACCTAAAGTGAGAATAGCAAGCACAGTTATATGTTTCAGCTGGGGTGGTTCAGAGAGTCAAGAGTATGTGATTTACCCAAAATGGGGTCTAATGAGGTGGGTAGGACTAAACCAAAGAGGGAAAGGACCAGAGTGATTTTAGGGGACTGATTATGATGATTATAATGATGGGCCATTATTGAAAGCAGGGAGGTAAGGAAGTGAGGAAATGAGAAGACCAAGGGAAAGAGAAAATATTTCTTATATATTCAAAAATATTCTTCCTTGATAATGTCCACAGTCTGATCCATCTGGAACCCAACCTCAGCCATGGGTACCCTTGGCCCCCAATTTCCTGCCAAGCATCTTGTCTCCCACTTCACCATATATACCAATTCTCATTCCCAGTGGCATTGCACTGTCTTCAGTCCACACACAAACCTTGCTTTGGGCAGGAGAAGGGTTGGTGTTCTCTCCCAACTGTGCCACCTATTTTTCATCTGCACCCCAAAGCAGAGCAGCAATAAATGCACTGTGATAATTATGAAATTGATACATGAGACAGGGGCTTCCTTAAATGATCAATTAGGTCCTCATGCTCATTCCTAAATGATGGGATTCCTCAATCCTTGACTCTTCTAACTCAACATAGTCCCCGCCAGTGACTACACTTTTCATGTGGCTGCCCCATGAAGCACAATTCTTGACTTGCCTTTCATTGCCATATACCCACCCTAGCTTTTGTACTTTCAGCTGATTCCCTGTATGCTCTGCAACTGTTAAAAAGAGAGAAACAAACCAATTATCTAATAACCCACAAAGCCAAATGACATCAAAGTTTTCCTAAACAGAATCCTTAAATTCATAACTAGCTTTCCCTCTTCCTCACAGCAGAGGACTTGTTGGTCAACTCTCCTGTATATCTTATCTCCTAAGCTTCTTTTCTTTAATGGCTTCCTCCTCAGTGCCCCTCCTCATGTTTTCCTTTACACTATATACTGATCCCTTGTACCCCCTGAAGCCTCCAATTCTTTCCCAGAAACCTCCCTGCTCCTTCCTGCAACACCTTCTCCTTTTAAGGATTTCCATGTTTCTTCAACTTACTGTGCCCTTCCACATCTTTGTCTATCAATACATATTGTTTCTTCATCTGAGAAGATGAATCTAGGACACCCCTTCCTACCTTTCTCTCTCTCAAGAACAACACCTATACTCAACCTTCAAGATTCAGGTTAAGTAATGCCTCTTTTTTTTTTTTTAAGATTTATTCTTTTTTATTTCTCCCCCCTCATTGTTTGCACTCACCGTTTTGCTCGTCTTCTTTTTAGGAGGCACCATGAACCAAATCTGGGACCTCCCATGTGGTAGGCGGGAGCCCAGCTGCTTAAGCCACATTTCTTTCCCTAATATCTCTTTTTTAAAAAAAAAATATTGAAGTATATCATTCATACATGAACATACATAAACAATATGTGTATAGTAAAAGTTGTGAACTTACAAAACAAGCATGAATATCATCAAACAGGGCTCCCATACATCATCCCACCACCAACACCTTGCATTGTTGTGAAACATTTGTTAAAAACTGTGAAAGAGCATCGTCAAAATATTATTACTAACTATAGCCCATATCTTACATTTGTTGTATTTTCCCCCAATCCACTCAATTATTATCACCCTGTATTAGCATTATATATTTGTTATAGTTCATGAGAGAATGTTCTCATATTTATTCTGTTAACTATAGCCCATTTTCCACCACAGGATTCACTGTGTTATACAATCACATGCTTTCTATGTACAATCCATTCAAAGTGTACACTCAGTGGCTCACATATTCCTCACAGAATTCTGCTGTCATTACCTCAGTCAATTTTAGAATGTTTTCAATACTCCGAAAGGAAAAATCCCATACCCCCTTACACCTCCCATTATTGTCCCTTAGAAATGATATAGTATCTTCTCTGCAATTGCTAAGGAATACCTCTTTTAAGATACCTTCCCGGAATTTTGTAATGGGGGTTTCTCAGACAACACTTTACTCTTATAGCAACTTTCACATTTGATTTTTATTTGCTGAAAATTCTCCAGTGTAGTTTAAACTACAATATGCTCCAAACATGTGGAACATATTAACACTCGTTACATTGGAGCTGGTCACAGCACTGGGCATGCAGAATTTCCCATCACTGTTGCATGACAGTGACACAGTCAGATAACAGAAATCTATAGGATCACAAAGAAGACCAAGGATTGACTGAGGCCAGCAGGGGCTGCTGTGGAACTGCACTATGGGACCTGCATGGAGGGTTCCCATATTTGGGTGTGTCCCTAAAGCCAGCCAGCCTGGGGCTGAACCTTGTGCTCACAAGGGGGGCCTAGAGCTGGGTCCTCCCTGGGCTTACAGAGCCTCCTGCTAACAGGCACATGTGGTGTCCCAGCAACTGCTTCCACCTGGGGTCCCCCTAAGGGACACAAGGAGTAGCACTAACTATTGTCCTCCTCTAACCACAAAACCCTCAGCTTAGGAAAAAGGGGGCAGAGAGGAGTTGGTGCTCAATTTGCATGACCTGCTCCGTCCTTTGATGAGGCCAATAGGGAGGGAATAAGAGCAGCCCAGGGTCATTGGGGATCACAGAAGCTGTGTCCACCATGGCCTGGACTCCTCTCTTTGTCATGTTCCTCTCTCACTGCACAGGTAGGGGCAGGGCTCAGACACCCAGGGAAGCACCCCCACCCACAGCCTGCATCAGCCCCTCACATTCAGTCCTGCAGCAGCTTCACCCTTTTCCCTGCCCCAGCACCCATGACTATATTTGCAGTTCCCTCTCCCAGCCTGTGCTGACTCAGCCAACCTCCCTCTCTGCATCCCCAGGAACATCTATGGGACTCGCCTGCACCCTGAGCCATGACATCAGTGTCAGCAGCTGTGTCATAGCCTGGTACCAGCAGGAGCCATGGAGCCCTCCCCGGTACCTGGTGTATGACCACATGGACTCAGTTAAGAACCAGGGCTCCGGGGTCCCCAGCCGCTTCTCTGGAGCCAAAGATGCTTCAGCCAATGCAGGGCTTTTGCTCATCTCTGGCCTCCAGCTTGAGGATAAGCCTGCTTATTACTGTGTGATCGGGCACAGCAGTGCTTCTCACAGTGACACAGGGGATGGGGAAATGGGACAAAAATATCAGATTCTCAGGCTTTTGTCTCTTTTCTATGAAAATAACTTCCATGCCCCTGTACTATACCTGGAAGTGGCTTCTGGCTCATGAGGGCTCTCCTTCAATTTCCTAATTCTTAGTGTTTCTGAAATCTCAAAAAACAAAAAACCAAACAAACAAGAACACAATTCATGATAACACTGAAACTCTTCCAGGTGGCAGAGATGTCATAAAATCAAAGTCCTCTGGTGCTGGTGCTAGCGTTTTCTCTTGGAGGAAAGCATCTCTGCCATTCTTAGTTTTCTCTTGTGTTAGAGGCCCAGGGATGTCCCAGCACATGGACAGTCCCTTGACAACATGGATGACTCTCCTTGGAGGTCAGAGCACAGCCCCCCCCTTTCCCTCCCTGTCACTTGTGCTCAGGGTTGACTAAAGCTCCCTGTGTTTCCAGGTTGAAGCACTAGCCCATGAAGAGCTGAGTGAGGGCACAGGCCTGGGGGATGTCCAGGTTCAGAGCTGGCCTGGCTCACTCCCTGGGACCTACAGCTTCAGTTGTAATTTCAGGGAGAGGGCCTTAAACATGGAGGGATTTTGGAGACTGCATCAGCAAACCTCTTTGAGGTGCTTGAAAGGATGAAGGTACTGGAGTTTCCACTTTCCTGGGATAACCCAGAGCCTACTCCAGGGATGTTGAGTAAGTAGTTGCCACTGTTGGACCTTTCGTAGAGCTGATGCCACTCAATACCCACGGGAACTCCTGTGGGTGGGTTTTACTGAGCCCACAGGAACAGCCTTGGGTACTCCTCTCCTCTTGTACCCCTTTGGAGCTTTTCAACACACCTATGTTTAGGGATAGGTCTGTGGAATATCAGGGAGCAGAATCCCCCCAATATTGTATGCAGTTCATCCACCTCAGGAAGCTCCTGAGAGGGTCCCAGGTCCCCAGGACACTATCTGCTGTACTAGAGAAACAGAAACAGTGATGTTTATCAAGGAAACCTCTACCAGGGTCTCCCAGGCACAGTTCTAAGCTGATGACCTAGGTCGGCAGTGATCAACCTTCAAGGGTTCAGCCCAGTTCTCTGGGTCTGAGTTTTGCCAAACACTTTCTTTTCCCACCTCTGTGTCTCAGCCTGAGGATGAGACTGAGTATCACTGTCACACAGCTGGATACACCATGGTGCCTTCAAGAGTTCCTGTCACCTGGGGAAAGGAGATAAGGACTTGCCCTCATCTACTCTGCCTGACCCATCACTCCTCTGTCCCTGCCAGTGACCAACAACAGTTCAGGTCTTGGCTTTCTCTGTCCCCTGTGCTACTGAATCCAGAAGACCTGATGATCTTGATGTGGTTCATCTTTGTTGGTCAAGTAAAACTATTCCTCTTCTTATTGGTCTCCCAATGCAGATAGGATCAGTTTGGGCAAAAAAAAATCACCCTTATTCTAGATGAGGATGATAAGAGGGCAGAGTTCAGCACGTGTGACCCTGGAGACCCAAGTGGCCCTATGCCCAGGCCCCAACTGTCCCCAGTTCCTGGAACAGTCAGTGCTGACCATTCCTTAGCTCTGAAACCTTAGGCAATCAGGGTTTCCCTCTACATCCTCAGATGACACCCTCTAGGCTCTCCTATCCCCCTACATAGAGAACTCTGTGATGACCAGCCTTGTAGTGCAGCATCTGCACATGTCCTGGTTTATTTCGTTAGACATGTGTCATCTTCCTCATCATCCACCATTTAAAATACTCTTCTTGTATTTGAGAAATTGTGTACTTTATGAATATATGACTCTTTTATTAAAGGTTTATTTTATTTATTTATCCCCACCCCCTCATTGTTTGCACTTGCTGTGTCTGTTCATCTTCCATGTTTCTTTAGGAGGCACCAGGAACCGAACCCAGGACCTCTGATGTGGTCCTGATCACTTGAGCCACCTCTGCTCCTTGCTTTGTTGTGTCTCTCATTATGTTTTTCTTCTTGTGTCTCTTGTTGCATCATCTTCTTGCATCATCTTGTTGTGCCATCTTGCCATGCCTGCCTGTCATATCAGCTCGCTGTCTCGCTGTCCTCTTTAGGAGGCACCAGGAACCTCAGGTCCCTGCTTTGTTGTGTCTCTCACTATTCTTTCCTTCTTGTGTCTCTTGCATCAGCTTGCCATGCCTGCCTGTCACACCAGCTTGCTGTCTTCTTTAGGAGGCACCGGGAACCAAACCAGGGACCTCCCATGTGATATGCAGGAGCTCAGTCACTTGAGCCACATCTGCTTCCCTGAATATATGACTCTTTATGTTGAAGATAAATACATAATACTTTCTATGAATATGTAAAAATACAATTGAAAATTTTCATTAATATGATTAATAATGTTATATATACTTAAGACTAATCTTATAGACAGAAACCTATAGGAAATCAATCAAGCTCAGAGTGATATATGAAAAAAAACTTTAACTGATGGTGTTGAATAAATGTTGGTCCTCTCCACCCTTGAAATATCCCAAATGCCCAGGGTGGGTGGAAAAGCTTGTGAAAATTCTCATTTAATGCCTTTGATCTTGCCAGGGAAAGAGGAAGCTGGGTCAGGTGAGAGCCATCATGGTGGAGGGGGTGTGGGAGGTGTGAGGAGCAACTGTGAGCTTGTCACCTAGCAGAGTGGGGGTGGGAGGGGAGGAGGATACAGGTGCTGTTGGGGGCTCCCTCTATTTCCCATATGGTGGGTGGTCTCCTGGGAACCACTTGTCTGAGAAATATGTACATTACTAAAATAGAAACAATAAAAAACAGGATTGTGCTACACAAACAGGGATCCTAATATATACCATGGGCTATAGTTACTCCTACAATGATACAATGATAATAATATTCTTTCATCTATTGTAGCACATGCCCCTCGCTAATGCAAGGTATTACTAATAGGAAGGATATATGGGAACTCTGAATTTTCTACATGATTTTTCTGTAAGTCAACAATTTCTCTATTAGAAACATAATGGTTCACACTCTGCACTCAGATCAGAACGACAGGAGTGAGCACAAAAGGGGTCGTATTCTCTACCAACTCCTCATACTACTTCGTTACTGGGAACCAAGCAGACAACAGTAGGTGCTTAGTCAATTTTTATTTCACAAATAATTGCATTAAACCTTGAATGAATAAACAAAAAATTTTCTTGAATTACAAATGGGAAGTTGTGCTTCTCATACTTCCCCCACAGGGAGTGGAGGTGCCCAGCTGTCCATTCTAGTCCTTTGACTCCTCACATGTTCATCATCCCCCATTTGTGACAACACATCTCACTGCTAATGCAGCACAGCAGCTCATGGGAAGTCCAGACCCTCTTCATGTCACCTACTTTTTCAAAAGAGAAGTAGAAATCCTTACCACTGATGCCTGCACAGCTTCTATCTTACGTCCCTAAGTGAATCAAGAGCAGTAACACCCAAGGGACCTACAAAATGAGCAACCTCAAGTTTACATTGACCTCTTCTCTCTACCTGACCCAGAAATCCAATATATAATGAGCCATATTGATTCTCTCTCCTAAACATCTTGAAAATTCTTCCTTTCCATCTGACTTTCTATTCTAATGCCTTCCTCCAAATCTTCATGGCATTTATTAATCATGGGCTCTCATGAAACTGTCCCTTGATTCATACCTGGGAGCACCACTCTCTGCCTTCACAGTCTTTCCCATCACTCCCTTCACCCCCCACTCCTCTCTTCAGGCTGATGGACTTTAGCCAAGGCCCTGTATGGGGGACCTCATTTGCATGAATGGACCCTCCCTTTACTCAGAGTATTAGGAGGAGCTGGGAGAGATTTTGAGGAAGATCCATCTCATCTGTGGAGCCAGGAATACAGGACTCAGGGAAAATCTCCACTATGACCCCCTTTGATTTTCTCCTCACCCTCCTGGCTCACTGCACAGGTCACCGGATGTGGGGCCAGGGGGAGGACCAGTGGGGACCCTGCTTTCTCCTCTTGTCTCTTGAACCCAGAATCACCTTCTATGTATGTCCCCCATTTCCAGGGTTCTGGTCCCAGTCAGTGCTGACCCAGCTGACCTCAATGCCTGTGGTCTGAGCCAGAGGGTCATCATCTCCTCTTCTGGAAGCAGCACCAACATTGGGGAAGGCTATTCTGTGCACTGGGACCAACAGCTCCCACGAACGGCCCCCAGAATCCTCATCTATGGTAACAGCAATCGACCCTTGAGGATCCTGGATCAATTCTCAGGCTCCAAGTCTGGCAACTCAGGCTCCCTGACCATCACTGGGCTCCAGGCTGAGGACAAGGCTGTTTATCACTAGCCAGGCCTATGATGAGAGCCTCGGTGCTCCCACAGTGCCTCAGGCCCATGGGGAAGTGAAACAAGAGATCCCCTCTCATCTGCCAAGAGGGTGGATACCCAGGGAGTTGCCTGCTCAGGCCCTGTCTTGGCTCCTGCTTATTCTTTGGCTGTTGCTTCCTTGGGCCCAGGCTAGTCCACAGCACATTATGGGGATTGAAGTCTCCTCCTCTCCCTTGTCCTCAACTTCACTCACAGTAGCACATTCCTAGACAAAGCATCTCAAAGGAAAGAGAACCTCACTCCCCATCTTTATCACAGAATTCAGAATCTCTTTGTATTGAAGTTTAAGATCTGGAGATGGCAGAGTTCAGCTGAGGTCAACTCAGACCTGCAGTTTAATAAGGAATTCGGTCACTTTCCATCTGTCCTTTCCCTGTTTCGTGGTGTTTCCCAGAGTCTCTAGACTTCCTCTGTTTAGGACTCTGTATGTGTTCTTATTCTTTTTGTTCCAGCTTCTCATTTTTTAAATTAGTAACTCTCTTTATGGAGATAAAATTAACATAAAAATAATAATCTGGCTGTTTTTAAAGGGTACAAATGGATATATTTTGGAAACATCACCCCAATCAAGACAGTGAACCACCCACCTGCCCCCAAGTTATCCCCATTTTCCCTTGCAAACCCTCCTTCCCATTCTCCCCAGGCATTCACTGATCTTCTTTCTGTTAATACTGTTTGGTTTGCATTATCTATGATTTATAAATAGGGTCATGCAATATATTTATGTTTTTGCTGTTGTTGGACTTTCTGCACACATCCCAATTCTTTTGAGATTGCTTCATAATACTTTTTGGTTCCATTCCAAAGTATGTACAGCCTTTTTTTCTGGTTTTCTTAGGCCCTAGGCACTTTTGCCTTCATGGACCCTTCAGACATTAAATGTATTTTACAACCGTGTTGGTGTGAAGATGAATATAAACCAGGTTAGATTCTGTCCATTTTAAGAAGGATTAATAGCATTTATTTTTTTTTGGAACAGTTTTAGATTTGAAGAATAATTAAGCAGATAGAATATGGAGTACCTATATACCCACCCTCATCCCAGAGTTTGCATATTTTTAAAATATTTTATTAGTATTTTACATTTGTTATGATTATTGAACCAATATTATTGTGTTATAATGAACTAAATATTTTGTTTATATTTCCTTCATTTTTCCCTATTCCAGGATCTTATGCCAGAGACCACATTACATTGCATCTCCATGTCTCATTTAGGATTTTGTTGGCTGTGACAATTGCTCAGACTTTCCTTGTTTTCGAGGACCTTCACAGTTTTGCTGAGAACTGATCTCGTCTCATGTTTGATTCCCATTAATTGGTATTTGTATCATATGCTTTTCTTTAGATTACACTGGAATTATTTTATTTTATTTTTTGTAGGAATACCACCAAGGTAAAATGCCATATTCATTACTTCCTATCTAGAGTCAAAATAATCACCAAGGTTTAAGACTCTGTTGATCTTAATCATCTGCAAAGGTGTGCTTTCCCAGGGATTCCACTGTAATTTCCTCTATCTTTGCCCCATCTATATTTTAATCTTTGGAGGAAAGTCACTAGGCACAGGCCACACTTAAAGAGTGGGGATTCATGCTCCACTCGTTCAAGGCAGATTATCTACATAAATTACTTGAAATTCTTCTAGACAGGAGATTTGTCTATTCTCTGCATATATTTAGTTAGTATGGGTTTATGGGTATTTATTTTATAGTTTGTTTTATATTATGATACTACTTCACTGATTTATTTTATGCTTTTATTATGCCAGCTTTGGCCACTGAGAGTTCTTGAAGTTGGCATCTGTTTCCCTTTCACATGCCCCATAGAGGGAACCTACCCATACTACTGCCTTCGGTGCTGCCATCAGACAGACCCATGAGACAAAGTCCTGATGTCTTTTCAGAATGCTAGGGAGTGTCAGAGGAGCAGGAAAACCCAGACCCCTAGGCCTGTAAGGGGCGCTTTTGGACTAGTCTTGAGAGCACAGATGGTTCTAGCCTAGGCCAGCCGGGAAAATAGGAAAATACTATACTGGTTCTTGCACACTTGTGCAAGCAGTGTCCTCACTGAAGTGTGAATTTACTGCACCTGCAGCCATACCACCCCCCCCCCAGGAGTAAATGAGAACTCTGCTCTAAGAAATGCTTTTGATGTTTACTTCATTCTCCACCCCTCATGGAGTCCTTGCCTAGTCTTGATGCCCAGGAATATACAGAGAATTCATATAAATGAAAGGCTCACTTCCAACAATGAGGTCTTAGCAAGCAGCATGGGATCTCTATAAAGTGGGTCCATGCAATCACCATACCAAGGAACCAAGAGAGTATACAACTGCATGCAAGGGAGCCCCATCCATCAGCCATATGGGATCAAAGCCTCCTCTCAATTAGAGGTGGAGTGGGCATCACCATCCCAGAATCCTCAGGATTGGGGAATAAAATATGGACTAGAATGGACTTACTGGTATTCTACTATAAACTTATTGGTATTCTAGTAATGGAAGAAATTATACCATTGATGTGTACACAGTGGCCACTGTAGTTGCAGGGAGAGGGAAAAAGAGTTGTAATATGGGGGCACTTTTGGGACTTGGAATTGTCCTGAATAACATTGCAATGACAGATACAAGCCATTATATATCTTGCTATAACCTACAGAAATGAGTGGGATAGAGTGTAAACTACAATGTAAAATATAATCCATGCTTAGTGGCAATGCTTCAAAATGTGTTCATCAATTGCAATGAATGTGCCACACTAATGAAAGAAGTTGTTAATGTGGGGAAATGTGGGAGGTGTGGCGAGTGGGGCATATGGGAATCCCTTATGATTTTTATGTAACATATTATGTAATCTAAGTATCTTTAGGAAAATATAAAAAATATATTTTAAAAAAGTGGTCCATGTGTCATCCTCCACAAACAATGGAATTTCCATTGGGGGAGAGGGAAAGTATCATGAGACATGTTTGCACTGTCTTTACTCCTGGCATTTGCACAGCATTTATCAGTCATCACATTATTCTTACCACATTTTCTTCCTAATTCCAGTATTCCAGCTTGTAGTCATGTTGTGTTGACTTTGCCCTCCATGGTGTTCAGTATCTGAATTACAAAATTTCTGTATATACATCATAATCAGTGAACAATATCATCTTCAATCAAAAGTCCAAGCAGAAGACATCATGAGAGAGTTCTGCCAAACATGCAACAAACTTTTTCTAAGACTTAAATAAAGAGCATGTGACCCAAACATGTTCTCTGATTCCAGCAAATGATGGCAAACAACCCAACAAGAATGGTAGCATATTTGAAAAGTGCAAGAGTCTCATTTATAGACATTGATGTGAACAGTCAACTTATTAACAATTACCACCCTTGATAGAATGGGAATTGTAGATAAGGTAAGGTTTGGGCTGAGCCCAGGGCATTAATGAAAACTTTGAGGGATGCTTAACATGCAGTTTGGAGAAAAGCAGACATGAAGAGGTACTAAGCCAAATGTCAGATGCCCCAGTCAGGGAAAGGATCTCTGAGATCTCAGCACTGTTGTTCTGACACAAAGAAGGAAATAAAGTTGAAGTTACTCAACCCATTTCAGTGGGATCCATTGGTACCCAAGCTCAGGTGAGCAACCTGGTCCTTCAGTGACAAAAATCACCACCCACAGGAAGCTCTTCACTGGGTCAAGCGACATCACTGAGAGCCCCTTAGTGCTGCTCTCTGTTCCTTCCTGCGTTGCGATAGGCTCCTGCACCCACATCCAGTTCCCATCCATCCAGTCATCACTGACTCCCATCACCATCTTGACCTTCTGCAGGCAAATAGTCATGTGACCCATGGCTTCTGGAGAATGCCTGAGACACAGGGGTCTCAGGGCTCCCTGCCTACCTCAGGGCTCCTTTGCTGGAAGCTGTGAATTCCCACCTTATACATGGTGACATCTGTAATTAACGTTCAGCCTTCTAGCTGTCATATTTTAGATTGTATTTCTTAGTAGTCTCTCATTTGCCCTTTTTGCCTGTTTTGTAGTGCTTTATGGAAGCTGATGTTGCTAGGGTTTTTATTTTTTTTTTCAAATTCTGATGCTTATATAATTCATAACCACCATGATATATGAAGTTAATCTTTTAACAAAATAGAAATTAGAAATTGATCAGGTATTTTTTGACTTAGTTATAGGTAGAGAAAAACAAGGCTGAGTATCACTGTGCTCTGTATACGGGCACTTACAGTTGCACCGTGATTTAAACCTATGAGGAAGTGCAACCAAAACCTCTTTCTATGCTCAGAATGGCTCAGCTTTCATAGGGAGGAGAGAGAAGAGGGAGTAGAAATGATAAACAGCAGAATGGGAGGAGGGAGGGCGCAGGGCCACTGTCTCCTGTCCAGTAGTTTTTTCCCCCATTCCTCATGCAAATGGTCCCAGGAAGCACTTTTCCAATATGCATTCCTCTCTCCAGGGTTCTTCCTCTAGATAATGCTTCCTCTCTCCCTCTGTGCCACTAATCATTAGTGAAGGGAACAAAAGCTGCAAAATATAAAAAGCAACAGTGAGAGTCAGAGACTGCAACATTTCCAGTAAGAAGTATATTATTCAAAGTGCATTAGCATCTGTATCATTAAGCATTATTTTTATCATGGGTAAAAATTTATATTTCATAGAACATTCATATATATTTGTA